>QRFJ01006170.1:0-64418 GCA_006176705.1 Cocos nucifera | reverse complement strand
ATGGCTATGTAAGTCAAGTTTAAAGAAACCTGAATCAAATCTCCCTAAGAAAAGATTAAGTCTAAGATCTTTCCACTATTGTAGATGTGTGGCCCTTCTCGAGGTTGATTTTTCTCGGTTGGTCATAGTGATTAGTTGCATCGGGAAGGATGCAAGTGTTAGCTGAAGAGCACTCATGGTTTCAAGAGGGGATCGTTTTAGGACATATAGTATCTAAGAAAGGGATTGAGGTAGATAAAGCTAAAGTTGAACTAATTTCTAAACTTCCTCCTCCCACTTTTGTCAAACAAATTCGATCTTTTCTTGGCCATGTAGGATTATATCGTCGCTTCATCAAAGAGTTCTCTAAAATTTCTCATCCTTTGTGTAATCTGCTTGCTAAAGATGTTTCTTTTAACTTTGATGAAAATTATCTTAAAGCTTATGAAATCTTAAGAGAAGCTGTGACCAAAGCTCCAATCATACAACCTCCTAACTGGTCACTACCTTTTGAAATTATATGCGATGCCTTAGACTTTGCCGTAGGAGCTGTCCTGGGCCAAAGGGTAAACAAATGTCCTATAGTAATCTATTATGCCAGTAGAACTCTGAATGAAGCATAAATGAATTATACCACCATTGAAAAAGAGTTGCTAGCCATTGTGTTTGCCCTAGAAAAGTTTAGATCATATCTATTAGGATCAAAAATCATAATTTACTTGGATCATTCAGCCTTGAGATACCTGCTCTCAAAGAAAGATGCTAAACCATGATTAATTAGATGGATCTTATTGCTACAAAAATTTGATATTGAAATTTGAGATAAGAAGGGATCTAAAAATGTTGTCGCAGACCATCTGTCTAGGATCCTAGTTAAAGTTAGTGAACCTGTATCAATCAAAGAATCTTTTCTAGATGAACAATTATTAACAGTTTCACATACAAAGACTCCTTGGTTTGCAGATATTGTCAATTACTTAGTCATAGGATAAATTCCTGATGGCTGATCTAAGAATGAAAAGGATCGATTCTTTGCTCAAATCAAATATTATTTTTGGGAAGATCCTGAGCTTTTTAGAATTTGTGCTAATCAAATCATTCATAGATGTGTTCCTGAATCTGAACAATGGAGTATCTTACAATTTTGTCATACCCTAACTTGTGGAGGACATTTTTCTGGACGAAAAACTATGGCCAAAGTATTGCAGAGTGGTTTTTATTGGCCAACATTATTTAAGGATGCCCATACTTTTAGTCAGGAGTGTTTTAAGTGTCAAGCCTTAGGAAATATTTCAAAGAAAGACATGATGCCTTTAAACCCCATCTTAGTAGTAGAAATTTTTGATGTATGGGGAATTGATTATATGGGACCTTTTCCACCTTCCAACGGATTTGAATACATTTTGGTAGCTGTCGATTATGTTTCTAAATGGATTAAAGCAATAGCAATACGAACCAATGATCATAAAGTAGTCTTAAAATTTATTCAGAAGAATATTGTTTCTAGATTCGAATTTCCACGTGTTATCATTAGTGATGGAGGTACCCATTTTACAAATCACCAATTTTGAACTTTATTATGAAAATATGGGGTGACACATAAGATAGCTACACCATACCATCTGCAAACAAGTGGCTAGGTAGAAGTCTCTAATAGGGAAATTAAGAATATCTTACAAAAGACTATTAGGCCTGATCGAAAAGATTGGTCAGATTGATTAGATGATGCATTATGGGCCTATAGGACAGCTTATAAAACCCCTATTGGAATGTCTCCCTATAGATTAATCTATGAAAAAGCATGTCACCTTCTGGTAGAACTTGAACATAAAGCATATTGGACAATAAAATAATTAAATTTTAATTTAAACTAAGCTGGTTCCAATCGGATGTTACAATTGAGTGAATTAGAAGAATTAAGGCAAGAAGCTTATGAAAATTCAAAAATCTATAAGCAGAAATGAAAGCCTTCCATGATAAACATATTTCAAGGAAAACCTTTAAACCAAATCAACAAGTTTGGTTATTTAACTCAAGGCTTCGATTATTCCCTGGAAAATTAAAATCCAGATGGGATGGACCTTACATAGTTAATCATGTATTCCCACATGGTGAATCAAACTCTATGATCCTAAGACTAAAAATTTTTTTAAGGTAAATGGCCAAAGGCTTAAACCATATATCGAAGGGATATCATTAAATCGAAACATTAATCAAGTATAATTAATAGAACCATAATGAATTAAACTGCATTTTGTTTGGCTGAAGACAATAAACTTAGCGCTTTTTGGAAGGCAACCCAATTCTTCTTGAATCTAATTTATTTTCTCTTTTAGGCTAAGCTGGAGAACCAAAAAGCTGGAGAAGGATCATAAGCTTCAAGACCCATGCTAAATAAATAAACATAATTTACACCCTTTTATTTATTTTTCCTCTCCATTGAGGATAATGTCAATTCAATTGGAGGGTAAAATAAATAAATAAATAAATAATAATAATAATAATAATAATAATAATAAAATAAATAAAATATTTAAATAATAAAAATAATAAATAAATAATAAATAATATATATAATAATAATAAAATTATTTTAAAAATTTTTGGATAAACCATATTTCAGGAAAGAGAATCTTAAGCAAAATAAACTAGGAAAAGTAATAAAGTTAGAAAGTATTAACTAATCATGGTAGCGAGTTAAGAAGCAGATTACTTGGTCAGACCATTAGCAGCCTACTTAGGTCATTTAAAGGCTAACAACACTTCTAATTGCACATGCACACTAATGAAGCACAGTAGGTGTTGATTATAAGGCTAAATTGAGGATTCAATTATCACTAAAAATTGATGGTTTATATATACTTCAATTAAAGAAACTTAAATTTAAAAAAAAAGTTACTTTCTTAAATAAAATAATAATAATAATAATAATAATAATAATAATAATAATAATAATAAAATATAAAATATAGAGTATATGTGGATTGCCCTAAATTAGAACTCTACACCTTAAATGTAGAAGTTCACATCAAATGGTGAAGGAAAAGCAAGGATGCTCAGCATAATTTTCAAAAAAAAAAAAAGCAGTGTGAAAGCTACCTTAATTCATGCACTTAACTTGGGAGTATATAAAAAACTAACCAAAATAGATGATAAAAAGAAGATTCGTTTGTCCTTTGAATCAACATCCAAATGCTAAGTTAGTATTCACGAAACAAAGTGCTGAAAATCTTTAGATGAACTTTAAGAAAGTTTCTGATTAATCTACCATGAAATTTACTTCTAAAACTTAATACTTAGTTAGTGATATTATCTAAACTTTTGATCTTAAACCCTAGATTTATTCTTGTGAAGGAGGATCTCAACAAAATATGGTAATTGATCTAAATTAAATTCTTTCTTTACTCGAAGATGAGCAAAACTTAAGTTGGAGGAGTGTGATAAGTATCATAAATTTACCAATAAAAGTATTAATTTATTAATTAATTTATATTAATTTTTAAGAATTATTAATTAATTTATATATAATTTTTAAGAAATTCATATTTTTATTAATTAAAAAAATAAAAATTAAAAAATAAAATTTTATAATCAATGAAAAGAGCTCATTTTTTTGATCATAACGAAATAAGTTTGAAGTAAAATGGAGCTAAAATGGAAAAGATATGAATTTCTAAAGAAATAAAATAAAAAAAATTATGAAAAATAACATACGGCTCAAACGGCTCAAGCCGCCATGCCGCAGCAGCTAGCGCGTCCAAACATGCTGAGCCAAGCTGACCAAGCCGACGCGTCAAGCCATCCATACTAGCTAACTCAAGCCCAGAAGCCATCAGTCGGTCTACAGCACAGTGTGGACCGCCAGCTCAGCAGACACTAATGAATCGGAGCTTGCCACATGGTGGACCTAGATCCTTAAAGGGTCCATAAAAATTTATCACAGCTTATAAGGCAATCTGATCTTTTCACTCAGCAACAGAGGTGCTGACTGGCTGCGGTGTGCAGTGCGGTCGGTCCATGCGGTCCATAAGAACAGTAATTACACCATCGGACGGTTGTGGTAGCTTGCGGTCAAGATCGAATGGCTATGGTTATTTTCAGATTTGATTTAGCTTCAGACTTCATGCGGATCGCCATCCAATGGTAGTGCTCAGTCCAAGAGATGATCTGATGGTCCAGAACACTTTCGATGATGATCAGGACTTCCGACGCATGATTTACGGTTAGATTTCCTCCATCAACGCACGATCGGATAGTCAGAATTTAATCCGACCTGATCTTGGCTGATACACATCTGATTTTGATGATTTTTAGACCATTGGATTTTTATTGAATGGCTAGATTTCACCAGACTTACCAAATTCATATCAAAGCTATTTTGATCTAAATTTTACTCGAATTTCTTTGTATTTGGATGATTACAAAGGCTATTAGTCCCACATTGCCTCCAGAAAAAAATATCCAACCCTCCTAGCTCTATAAAAAGGATCCTAAGCCTCTAGAAATGGAAAGATCGGATGGAAGGAAAGCCAAGGTACAGGGTGGAAGCCAAACTCTGAGTTAAAGGTTGCTTCAAAGCTACAGTGTTGAGAAGAAGGGCCAGTCTTCTATGCCATCTCCACGCCTATGTTGATCTGCGATCTCCTTCTAGTTTTCTCTCTCTTTTTCTTTAATTTTTTATATTAAAATTCTAAATTTATTTTAATTTTTTGTATTTAAATTCTGCATCTGAGTTTTAAATTTAATAAAAAAAATTTTATTGTTCTTTTCAATTCTAGCTCTTTAAATTAATTATTCTTCATTGCTTTTTTTAATTTTATTGCAAGTAGTTGCTAAAATCTAAATAGTAGATATTAGTACCAAATTTATTTTTGCATAAGTTAAATTCTACTTTTATTTATAAATCTATTTTTTGACTTTAATTTTCAAAAAACCCTTCTTTTCTTTTCTTTTAAAAAAAATAATAAAAAAATAAAAAAAATCAAAGATTTTAGAAATAAATCATTGCCTCTCTATGGATTCGACCCGACTCACTACTGTTTTTATAATTTTTAATTAATTTAAAAAATAAAAAATTAGATTTAAACTGATAAACATGGTATCTTAACAACAACATTGCATTTCTATCAGTTACTATGTCCAGTACATGTCATGCACTGAACAAATTTTTTTTAAAAATAATAAAAATTAAAAATAAAATTCTAAAGTAAAGCTAGGATCAAAATTTTAATATTATTTTAGACACAATCCTCAGTAATAATGCCAAAAACTTGATGCATGCTAATCTATAGCTATGGTAAGTGCACCAGCCGATCAAGTAATAAAGTAAATGAGTAGAGTATCATTCCTAGAGGATTGAAAAATAAGTACTGAAAAGCTCTTTCCTATGCTTTATTTAGAAGACCGATTTATGAGAATAAAAAATTGAAGAACAAAATAAAAAAATAATTAAAAATTTTAAGAAAATAGAGAGAGTGTAATTATTAGGGTTTTAAACTTAAGAGCAATGTATTACTAAGGCAATTGGATTCACCAACTGGGTCAATACAATATTCGAATTATTAGATTAATTTTAATTCATATGACGGTAGAGTTTCCTAGTTCATTCACTACCCTTTGGTCTAGGCATAGCAAAACTATCAATATTTATTAATTATTCTTTGGTTCAGGTGTAATTTAAATAAATATTAATGCATTAAGTTTTGTGAAACTCTCTAATTAAAATACGCTGCATCCAAAGCGCACTAAAATTTCCGCATGCATATGAATTCTAATTTGATTCATAATATAAGGTATATAATCAAGAAGCAATAACATAGATGTACTTGGTCCATAACATCTATGTTCATCAGATCAATTAAAAGATGGTCAGTAATCTAAAAGCATTAAGATCAGATTTATATACTCCTTATGAATAAAATTTAAAAATTAAAAATAAATCACATTGAATATTGCATCAAAAGAGTGGCTACACCTTAGTCTTAGTAAAAAAAAATTCAGTTCATGATAACAAATTCAAAAATAGCAAATAAAATAAAAAATATAAAAAAATTAGACTATTTGATTGCTGAAATTGATTGTCTGTCGCTCTTGGTGTGGAAAACTTGGTGAAGAAGAAGAGAAGCTCCTTGATCGATGTCTTGATTATCGGAAGAAGAAAAGAATATAAAAATTAAAAGTTCTTTCTTTTCCTTCTCTCAAAAATCTCTCTTCTCTTTCTGCCTCTCTCTTCTCTTTCTCTTCTTTTTCTTTTTTTCTCTTTTTTCTTCTTCTTTTTATCTCTTTTTTTTCTTTTTTTCTTCTGTCTCTTTTTTTTTCTTCAGCAACAGCAGGTAGCCCTCCTTTTTATAGGCTAAGATGTGGATTTTTGGAAGAAATTCTAACTAAATTAGGTCTAAAACTCTTAACATGAGTCAGATTAAGACCCTGGATGATTCTGGCCTTCAGATCAGCATCCAATAGATCAAAAATTGCTTAAAAACCCTTTAAAATATCTCAGATCAAGTAGGAATTCATGGCAGCTATTGGATTAGTCTTTGAATTGAATCTAGGCTATCAGATTGCGCATAAAAAAGCCTCTGATTCTTAGTTTTAAAGTCAGGATGAATCTCAGTCGTTGGATCTCGATCGGAAGCTGCATCTGCCATTCGTTAGCGCATGCATTTCGACCATCTGATCAAATCCTAATGAAAGGTACCCATCAGATCAGACAAAATTTCCAAATTGCCCTCTGTAGACCTTACACGAGTCTGGTGTTGCATGCACCACTGCATTCTTCAGCCAATCGAAGTGCGCTTCTTCATGTGAAATCTCTGAAATGCCCTCCAAACGGTCCACCATGCATTGTAAAAAATGCTGACGTCAGCTTGGCATTAGCGTTGCATTAGCAGGTCGATCTGCTGGGTGCGGTCGGACCGGACGGTCTGCTGAGACAGTTTTTCTGAACCGATTTGAACAGGACCGGCTCTCTCTCTTTTTTTTTTGAAATTCAATTTCGGATTCGTTTGAAGTCCGTTTTGCCTGAAATTTATTTCATCTGAACTAGAAAAATAAGATCTTCATATTAATGACCTTCTTTCCTACATAAGATTAAGAAAATTATTAATTTTTTAAAAAAATAATTAATTTATTTTATAATTTAATACTTTTATTAGTATATTTTTACCACTTATCAACTGCTAGCATGGTACACAGGTTGGTCAACTCAGTGATTTTGTGAGTCAACCCAATTACATTAGTGATGCGGGATCAAAACTCTATGTGGGTCTATTTGGGTTTCGAAGTTTTTTTGTGAGCTTAGGGCTTAACCCTATTGTATAGTACATATGCAACAAATAGGTCAAGGTTTATGTAATACTGAATATATTGCAATAAAGCTCTTTTCTCTCATAAAATCTCTCTTGTTCTTTCTTTCTCTCTTGAATCCATTGTTCGTGCTTTCATATTGATTCTTGGAGATCTTTTCTTATTGCTGTCTAATCACCAGGTACCATGCCATTTTGTGGGAGGGTCTAATATCCGAACACCAAAGTCTATACCCTATTAGTAGCCTATTGGGTCACACCCATAGGTGCATCAACCAAAGTCTATACTTGGTTGGTATATATGGAGTCTATCTCAGATTTCATGGCCTCGAGCCATATGTCAAAATCTCTACTAATGACTATTTCTGAATAGACCATGGGATCATCATTCTCAATAATATGTGGCTCATTGTCATTCATAATAATAAATCTATATTTGAATGGTACATTATGCACTCTGATTGACCTTCAGAGAGGAGGTGTGTGTCGTGGTTGTCTCTCATTAGTGGGCACATCTAGTGGAAGATCAACTTGCAAACTCTCCATAAGTTGTTGTAGGATAGTTTGTAGGTCTTGGAGTTATCCAAGTTCAATTATCCTTCCACTGCCCCCTTCTTGGATAAACTCTTTTTTCTAGAAAGTGGCATGCCTATTGTCAAATATCTTTTATTCAGTAGGGTGATAGAGGTAATATCATGCTCCTCAAGATAACCTACAAACTCAAACTTATCCGATTTAGCATTAAACTTATGTGTATCAACTCTTTTTGTATAAATCGAGCAATCTGCCTTTTTGTTTTCTATATCTTATATGGAGTGCTAGTAACAGATTTGATGGTACCTTACTTAAAACATATGTAGCAATTTCTATAACATATCTCTAGAATGAGATTGGAGGATCCATAAAGCATATCATGCATGGACCACATCATATCTTATATGGAGTATCCATCTCTAGCCTGAGTTGTCATTAGCCTTCAAATATTTATATGCACGAGGCCCAACAACTCGCTTGCCCTAATTTGGTCATCTTTCCCATGAGACTAGATTTATAAGTTCCATATGATGTAAAAACATACAGATCAAAGAACTCTTTTTGTATAATTTATTTATCTTTGACTCACTAATATAGCCAAGTTAGCAATGCCAGAGATATGTGACATTCATATTTTCTCTTTCTTTTCTTGTTCCAATCAACATGATGAACATTATCATCGAGCAAAAGAAACATGAGACCATTATCATCATATCCATAAAGTTTATTTGAAGGAGAGCAACCTTTGCTTTAACATAAATTTCAAAATCATGTTCTAGTAACAAAGGAATTGAAATAACATTTTTGATAATTTTAGACATATTATAATAGTCTATTGTTGTGGTATCAACTTGCTCTGATATCAAACTATTGAAATATCAGCTACTCTGATATCGCTTGTTAAGGATCTAGTACCAATTTATTATGGTAGGAAAAAAAAAGAAATAAAATAAGAAAATAATCAAATACGTGGATCAACCTAAAGGCTCGCCTCCATGTGGTATGTAAAGCTTCACTATGAAAGAGAAAAATAGGTACAAAAGGAGAACACCCACTCTCAACTCACCGTACATAAATCTCTCTCAACTAGAAGCTATTCTCACAAAAGCTCTCTCAGAATCCCAAGGAGATCCATAGAAGCTACAAGATGCTTTGCCCTTACAGCCTCCTCATCGGATGCTATGCATCTATTGCTTTTTTCTCTCATGGGCTATACGTACTCGATGCTCTGCCAAGCTTCTCTCGATGGTTGTCTGAGCCTCTCTACGTGCCTCTTACACCACATGCACCATCTTTTTTTTGCTCCATAGCACCTCAACCCTTTAAATAGGATGAGAATCCTCTTTTCAGCAGTTCACAGAAGTCCTAACAGGACTCATTCTCCTAATATGAGTCGAACATGTTCTTGATGGAGTCTTGAAATATTTTTTGACCTTCAAATCATGACCACAACCCTCCATGGCTATTGGATCCTATGGTTCACATGCAACTCCCATAGACCCCTTGGATTAATCACAATCCGAGTTTAAATAAAAAAATTCCATCATGTTTTGTTCACCTCCATTGAGCCAGCTCGATTAGGGGTCGAGCTAGCTCGACTGCATCTCGTTCGAACTTTTGCTATCTGTCTGCCTAAGAGAGCTAGCTCGACTATGGTTCAAGCTGGCTCGATCTCAATCTGAGCTTGCTCGACTCTGTATCAGAGACTGCCTGACTGCTGTGCCAAAAACTAATTCTTTTCTTGCCATGGGTCGAATTCAAGACGTCAAATCCTAACAATCTTCACCTCGACTCGACATTTAGCCTTCACTTGACTTTGAGAGCTTATGATCCATCTCGCCCCCATGCCCTGGGGCATGCCTGCTAATCATAGATGGGCAAACGTGGGAGTTGAGCTAGGTCGCTCGATCCCATCTCTGTCATCGGTTGTGACTACTTTGACCAAAGACTTGCTCGAAAAATTCTTCTATGGTAATAAAAACATCACTCTGCGATGTCGCCTCTCATCCTCTCGAGTCTTCCATCTTGTGCCTGATCCATCTCCACCTAGAGCTCCACCTTGCACTAGGCTTCCTCTGGCTCCTGAAGCTCCATCTCGCACTGGGCTTCCTATCGGATAGTAATGTCCTCTTGTCTTCTTCTTTTCCTCCAATATCACCTTATCGTCGTGCATGACCTTCAGGATTCCATCACCAGCTACACACCTATAGTCATTTGAATCCAATCTGCTCAGTGAGATAAGATTTTATCTAAAATTAGGTATGTATCGGACCTTCTTCAATCTCCTCACTGCACTATCATGTGTCTTCTAGCTGACCATCTCGATGCCTCTAATTGCATAGTTCGATCCATCCGATAGATAAATAGTGCCATTACTGCTCTCCAAAAAGTCAAACTACTTCTTTCTACAACAAACATGATATGTGCATACAGAATCTAAAATCCACTACTGAAAAGAACTAGATACCTCATTAGATATCTCTAGGACATCATCCTCTGACTCGCTACTGGCCGTCGTTGCAGTAGCCCTCATTCGATCCTTGAGTTATGGGCAATCCTTGACTTGATGCCCCAACTTGTCACACTTGTAGCATCTGATCTTGCTAGGATTCATCATCTTGGATCTGGATCATCCTCCTCGTGATCCTCTGCCTCTCCATCTACTGTCTCCTGCTACTCCAAAAATTACCAAAGCTGAGCTGTTGCCATCTAAGCTCGAAGCTGGGTTCTTCCTCCTGAGAACCTCATTCAAGAGTATCGCTGTAGTGACCTCATCCATCTTGATGGTGCTTTTTTCCACTAGAAGAGCAGTCACTAAGAATTCATACGAAGGAATGAGTGATGCTAGCAAGACCAATGCCCTGGTCTTCTCTTCAACTTTTTCATCAATATTGAGATGGTCAGTGAGGATCTTCTGAAAGTTGGATAGATGCACCTGCATGCTTTGACCTTCGTCCATCCTCAGCTAGTAGAACTACCTCCAAATGAATAGCATGTTGATGAGCGACTTTATCATGTACAACTCCTTGAGCTTCGACCATGGTACCATCAAAAAAGTCTCACCAAGTATATAGATTACCACATTATCAGGTAGGTACAAGCAGATCGTGCTCACCACCTGCATCTGAATCTGCTTTCAATCATTCACCTCTATGGTGGCTACCATCTCATCATACAAGAGAGCATCGATCAACCCATGTTGGATGAGGACATCCTTTACCCTTATTTACCATAAGAAAAAATTATCCTTCCCATTGAACCTGTTGATCTCTATCTTGATTGTGCTTATCTTCTCCATATTCTTCAACCTCTATCACCTGCTGCAATCTATGCTCTAGTACTATCTGGCTTTGATACCAATTATTATGGTATCAACTCGCTCTGATACCAAACTATTGGGATATCAGCTACTCTGATACTATTTGTTAAGAATTAGTATTAAATTATTAAGATAAGAAGAAGAAAGAAATAAAATAAAAAAATAATTAAGTACGTGGATCAGCCTAAAGGCTCATCTCCATGGGGCATGCAAAGCTTCACTATGAAAGAAAAAAATAGGTACAAGAGGAGAATACCCACTCTCAACTCACTGTACATAAATCTCTCTCAACTAGAAGCTACCCTCACAAAAGCTCTCTCAGAATCCTAAGGAGATCCACAGAAGCTACAAGATGCTCTACCCTCATAGCCTTCTTGCCGAATGCTATGCACCTGTTGCTTCTCTTTCTTGTGGGCTGCACGTACTCAACACTCTATCAAGCTCCTCTCGATAGCTGTCTGAGCCTCTCTACGTGCCTCTCATGCCATATGCGCCATCTTTTTTCTGCTCTACAATACCTCAGCCCTTTAAATAGGATGAGAATTCTCTTCTCATTAGTTCACAAGAGTCTTAATAGGGTTCATTCTCCTAATATGAGTCGAACATATCCTTGATGGAGTCTTGAAATATTTTCTGACCTTCAGATCATGACTGCAACCCTCTATGGCCACTGGATCCTGTGGTCCATGTGCAACTCCCGTAGACCCCTTGGATTAATCACAATTCAAGTTAAATAAAAAAAATTTCATCATGTTCTGTTCGCCTCCATCGAGCTGGCTCAATCAGGGATCGAGCATGAGCTGGCTCGACTGTGTCTTGCCTAGACTCCTACTGTCTGTTTGCCTAAGAGAGTCGACTCGACTATGGTTTGAGCTGGCTCGATCTCAATCCGAGCCAGCTCGACTGCGTATCAAAGCTGGTCTGATTGCCATGCAGAAAACTGATTCTCTTTTTACTGTGAGTCAAATTCGAGATGTTAAATCCTAATATCTATTAGTTTCAAAAACTTTGCTAGAAGGCAACACTAACAAATAGGTTCCTTCAATTTCAGCCTTGAATGGACTCTCCACCAGCACTAAACGGCTTGAAGTCACAACTCTTCAGCTTCCTTATTTCCTGTAGACCTTGCAATGACTTGCATAAATGGGAACCACAAATGGTATCTAATACCCAAGAATCTAAAGCTGAAGTACTCATTGATAAACTAGTTTGTATTATATATATATTACCCTTTAGCAGATGCAATCTTTGCATCCAGCTACTACTTCACACTTGCAAGATAGCTCTTGAAACCACTTTTCCAATGCATAATATTGTCGCAATAGAAATAGGTACCTATGGCGGAGACATTCTTTGCCTTTTTCTTTTTGGTGATGCTATTAATAAACTAAGAGAAGGAATCAAGAAATGAATATAGGATCAAATCCTAACTTAACTCACTATCCATGAGAAAACCTAACTGACTTAATCACATGATCAAGTCAATCAGGATATATTTGACAGTCGTACTATCATCCCGACATATCTTATATGAGGTTTTTTCCTTCTATATAGCATCATCCCTAATCGAACTAGGATTAGGAGCATCAAGGATATGGGAGACTTTCTCCTAAGTGAGAATTATTCTTAGGTTCCTCAACTAGTTCATGTAGTTCGATCCGATCAATTTGCTTAAAGTGATAGTGAGATGCAAATGAATATATAAGAATAGAACATAAATTGACTACTCATGATGACATGCATAATTAGATAAGGTCTTTTATCTAATCATGTCTCACACTTATTTGGCAAATTTCATAGCCCTCAAATATAAGAAATGAGAAACCCTATTGTCAAGTTTCTTAGTAGGGTTGAGATCTCAATTGATGGAAAAACTCTAGGATTTCATGCATAGATTTCAAAAATTTTTCTAATATAGAAGAAGAAAAAAATTTAAATTAATCAAATTAATCTACTAATGCATATAAAACACCTAGATCTAGAATCATATGACATGATATTAAGCATGCTAAAAATCTAAAAATAAATAATATGCAAAAGGCATTGATCACATCAATATCGATATAGATCTAATCTAGAACACTATAAAGATCAGATCTCTATACCTGATCACGAGTTGAGAACTCCACTTGTTATTTTCATAGATGAAAATGTCACTTAGAGCTACATAGGTCATCCAGCCTCTACAAGTTGTGCATATGAGGCTTTGAGGCTGATCAAAGATATGATGATCGAAAATCTATGTAGCGTGCTAGCACCTTATAAATTCCTCCTTGATGGTTGATCTTTAATCTTTTTCTTCAGATTTCTTAGACCTTCTAAGGAATGATGAACTTGAAGAGCATTCGAGAGAGAAGATCTTTCTCATAAATCTCTCGAAGGTTTGTGGAAGAGGGAGGAAGAAAACCCTAGAGAAGAAACCCTTTCTTCTCTCTTTTGATTTCTCTCACCAGGACACACAAAGTTTGTGTCCAAAAGAAACCCCATGCCCAAAGAAGCTTAGCACCCAAAAACTCATGCCCAAAGAGACTATCTCACCATGAAAAGCCCATTCAAATTTTACATCAAGAACCCTCATAAATATGGAGATATGGAAGAGTCCTAGTCTAGGTCAAATACCTAGCTAGGAATGATTCCATTGTAAGAGACATTGGGGTGCCCAACTTTTGGGTGCCTCCAAATTCTCCTTGTGCATGGGATACCAGCAAAGGGTGCATAAAACCTTTCCTTTTCCACCAAAAAAATTAGATCAATATCTGATTCAATTGGTGCCATATGGTGGATAGTGCTTGGGATTTGTCAAACTCTATCAAATAGAGTTCTAGATCAAAACAACTTACTTGTTTTGACCTAGTTCGAAACCAAATTCTAAACCTAGGGAAGAGAGAGATATGGGATGGTGTGGGGACCTCATTGGCATGAGAAAACTCATGCACAAATCTGAAGAAGAAGGGCATGCGCATGGGGAGTTAGGTGCAAAGCAAGAGAGAGAGTCCCTCCAACTGGACTCTCTAGTTTTCTTTGGTCAAACCAAGATTTCAAACTTAATTAATTTAGAATTACTGCAACTTAATTAAGAGCGATCCTAGTCCAACCAGGAGTCCATCAGATTAAATTATATTTAATTTTTTTTTTAATTTTAATTAAATTAAAAATTAGGTGCACATAAGTTCTAATTGAAAAGAAAATTGATTTTTCTTGTAATTAGCTTATCCCATAAACCAATTAGACTTGACCTATCAAGTCCAAACCAAATCAAATAAAATCTTATTCAAACTTGATCTAAGCCCTGATTCTTAATCAAATTGAGCAAATTAGTACTAATTAATCCTCCTACAATACTTGCCCTAGATCAAACATCAATCATATTAACTATTTGATTCTAGAACGATTCATAATGATTGATCAACCATTCGATCAGATCAAAATCTCTAATATCTATGATCCTATAGGTTCGAACCTAAACTAGTAGCATAGAAATAAATTTTTATACCAACATCTGAATAGGTCGAATATATGTAAAGCAACATTCTAGAACTTATTATGATATGGTTACCATATAATTCATCCCTTTGATCCTGAATGCTCAAAGAATGACTCAAGGTTTAACAATCAACTCTGAATAAGTCATCCATATTATATTTTAATATTTTAAATTCATCATATGAATTATTCTGGCCAAGATTTTGCTAAATTAAAATACAATGATGCATTATCTCCAAGCTCTTGGAGTGGTCATGGTGATGGGGTTCATGGTGATGATCCCAAAACCTGTGACGAGGTGATATCGGATATCGACTCTGAGAAATAGATAGAGGCAATGAAGTCAAAAATTGACTCGATGCACTAAAACCAAGTCTAGACCTTGGTAGATCCATTTGAAAGTATAGTACCTATTAGATGTAAATGGATCTACAAGAGAAAGATTGGTGTAGATGGAAATGTAGAGACATTCAAAGCTAGATTAGTGATAAAAGGGTATAGTCAGCATGAAAGCATTGACTATCAAGATATCTTTTCACCAGTAGCTATGCTAAAATCCATCTGCACATTGCTTGCTGTTGCAGCCTATTTTGATTATGAAATATAATAAATAAATGTGAAAATAACATTCTTAAATGGATACCTTGATGAAGATATATATATGAAATAGCCACTAGATTTCACATCCAGTGATGCTAATCCCAAAGTATGCAAGCTGCAAAGATCCATATATGAACTTAAGCAAGCATCTCGGAGCTGGAATATTCATTTTAATGATGTGATCAGTGGGAGCACTATTGTCTTCCTCGCACTGTACGTGGATGATATCCTTCTTATTAAAAATGATATTCCCATATTGACCATAGTTAAAATTTGGTTATCTAAAAAATTCTCCATAAAAAACCTAAGAGAAGCATCCTTCATTCTAGGAATTAAGGTCTATAGAGATAGACCGAATAGGATGCTAGGTCTTTCATAGAAGATGTATATAAACGAAGTGTTAAAGAAGTTTAGCATGAAAAACTCCAAGAGGAGATTGGTACCCTTCAGACATGGCATTCATCTCTCCAAGAAAATGTGTCCCAACACATCTGAGGAGATTGAACGCATGAGCAAGATCCCTTATGCTTCAGCAATAGGAAGCCTCATGCATGCTATGTTATGTACACGACCTGATATAGCCCATGTTGTAAGTGTCATGAGCCGATATCAGTCGAATCTAGATGAAGAATACTGGACTTCTGTGAAATGTATCCTTAAGTACTTAAGAAGAGGTAGTCATATGTTGTTGGTTTTTGGTAATGGAGAACTCCAAGTCTAGGGTTATATAGACTCAGATTTTATGTCCGATATAGATGATTGAAAGTCAACATCTAGAAGTCTATTTGTGTGTAATGGTGGTACGGTGAGTTGGAAGAGTTCCAAGCAGATAGTAATAGAAGATTCCACCACGGAAGTAGAGTATATTGCTGCATCAGAAGCTGCAAAGAAGGCATTTTGGTATAAAAAGTTCACCACAGAGATCGAAGTGATGCCATCGGATATCATTTCTCTGTACTGCGATAATAATGGCACCATAGCCTTAGCTAAAGAGCCGAGGTCTCACCAAAAATTCAAGCACATCGAGCGGCGATACCACCTCATCCAGGATTACCTTGAGAAAGGTTATATCAAGGTCAAGAGAGTTGACTCCGCAGACAATGCAGCAGACCCACTCACAAAGTCGTTGGGCCAGTAGAAGATCGAAGCCCACCTTGAGAAGGTGGGACTTAGATTTATAGCTAATTAGCTTTAGGTCAAGTGGAAATTTATTAGATATGTGTGCCCTTGAAGCTAGATTGGCTGACACTTGTAATACACTTCTAAGGATAAAATTATAATTTTGATTATAAATAATAAAATTATTTATTTTCTATCATAATGTTTATTTGAAAGTGTTTGTGATACATTCCTTGAGTTAATGGCAATGATAGTTCATATTTTCAAGAGTTGAAAATTTAAGATATAAATTTTCATTATTAACTCATAAAATGCTTCCGACCGTAGGATCATCATGAGGATGGTGATTGATTTGAAAGGTTGGTGTACAATCACTTCTTTAGGATAGATGAGTCTTGAGTCTACAGTGTAGAGACACTGAAGCGAGAGTATAGGTACTCATTAGAGAATGAGGGCACTGAGCATGACCACCTCGAGCAGTCATGAGGAAGTCTACCTTCTCATCGATGACTGGCTCGAAGCTGTAGTGGTGTATCTGGTTTTTTGATCTAAGGTACATCGATAGTTCACCTTAAGGGTGTTCTAGTTTGACTATACCATAACTCGATCTCCTAGCTATTCGAAATCTTAAGATGCATGTTCATTGTAGAAATTAGATTGCACCAATAAGGAATCTATGTACCTCGATAGAAGAGGAGCAACCCTATGATGATCATGAGAATCAAGTCCACAAGCCCATGGCTATGGCAGAGTAAAATAATAGAAAGAGTTTCTATTAGAATTTTTACATTGGACTTTAATCGAATGATTAATTCATAAGACGGATATTAGGGTTTGACGAGATCACCTTAACCCTAATCTGGTCGGAGCTCAAGATAGAGAAACTTAATCCCACAGAAAATTGCACCGAGAGGTTCACTTTTAGTTCTGATGGGTTGCCACCATATGCTGATAGGTGTTACTAGTGGATTTTGGAAGTAATTAGAATGATTTGGATAATCGATCATACTAGTTGTCTGAATCAAAAAAGTTCTGATCCATCGAAAGGTATTTCGATGATGTCGATGATAGAGATCACGATATATCCCATTATCATATGGAACTAAACCTAACTGGATCACACAAATAAGGGTTTGGATCTGAATATCATCAATTGGATTAACTCAGTTCAATTGATTTGAATAAGATTCAATTAGGTTCAAGAAAATCATACTAGCACACGATTGAGCCTAATGTTCTTCTTTAACAATCATTAAAACTTGTCTTGACTGAGCAAAATGTATTTGAGTTTACTCAAAAATCTTTACTTGGTCTACCTAGAGCTTGTCTAGATCAAAAAAGAATTATCTTAATTTATGAAATAAATTTAAGACAACAACTGTCATTTTCCATCATCTACTAAATCTTGTCTTTGGACTTTGGTCAAATATTGACCTTTGACACTTAGACATCTGCCCATGTGTCATGCACCCATAAGAGAGAACCTTGGGCCTTGTCCTCCTACTAAAAAGTAGATAGGCAAGGGGCACACACCTAGGAAGGTGTGCACACCATGAGGATAAGATTTGGAGTGCCATACAAATGGGACTCCAGTTGCTTCAAGGGTTTAAATTAGGTGGTGCTAAGGAGACTTGTTTGACCCAGTCTTGATGCCATCTAAGGAGAGTTTTGAGGGACTCTAATCTGATTAGATCAGATGATGCGATCCCATTAATCAGATTTAGATTTGATTACACAAAGGGCCGTGATTGGGCAAGATGATGTGGCACTGCATGGCATAGTAGGATCTATATAAACCCTATCTGCACCTAGAATAGAGAGCTTCTACCTTTAGCCCATGCCATAAAGCTTTTCTCCCTCCTTCTCCATGCCACCCTCTGGTCCTCTCTCTCCTCTACATGTCCAAGAGTTTTTAGGCACGAGTTAGATGCAATCCAAGCAAGTAAAAGACGACAGGAAAGGAAGAAGGCAGCATTGCTGCAAGAGACAATGGTTGTTCTTCAAAAGAGTTTTTGAAGACCTTCAAGATCATATCTTGATCTGATTTTTGGAAGATTGATTGAGAAGGAGAAGATCTTTAGATCCTACTCAAGTGGATATTGATAGAGGCTAGGTACTTACATGGATACATCCAGAACCTCAGGCAAACATCGGAATCATCATAGGGTAATTGGATTATCCAAAATAAAGATATAATTAAATTAGATTTAATTTAATTTTTATTTTATTTTATTTTATTAGATTAATAAGATCAAATTTGAAGAGTCTCAGATCTGATTAGAATCTTAGAGAAAAAATTTTGAAATATCCTTCTTGATCCAATCAGATTTGAACGAATCTGATCCAAAAAATAAGATTTTTTGCTTCAACTGGTATCAGAGCCAGGTTCCAAAATTTATTAGATCTAATTTTAATTTTTTTTATCTGATAATTAGATGATTTTAGATGTCACATGAGATATGATTAGATCTAAAATTAAAAATTAAATAATCTAGATCTAAGATGTATGAGATGCATGACTAGACTAGGAATAGAATTATTCTATGTATAGTCTAATATGATCATAATTTTAATTTAATTAATTAAAATTATTAGATCTATTTGTTTACTATATTTTAATATTATAAATATTATAATTAGATCTAAAAAATAAAAAATAAATTTATTTAATTTATTGATATGAGATATGATAGATGCATGTTTAGAGTAGTTATAGAATAATTCTACAAAATTATCTAGAATAAACTTTAATTTGATATGATCAAATTTAAATCTTATTTTTTAGATATTTATGAGATAATTTAGATCTAAAAATATGCATGATATGATACATAAGATATATGCAAAATATGTTTTTAGTTAGATCAATTTTTATATATGTGATATATAATGTAGATCTAACTAGTTTTATAGATTTATCATGTTTCTGATTAAGGCGTTCCCCTTGGTCGTCCGGTTATAAGAACGAAGTAGGATTTAAAAGTCTTCTCCTTTCATTCGATGGGATGTTCTTATGATGTATAGGGGTGCTGCGCGTTCATCCTTAATCAAAAATCTAAAATTTATTTTCTGCAAAATCCTAGATCCTGAAACCCTAGGATTTTATATACATATTTTGTTTATGAATGCTAAACTTAATTAAGAATTAAGATTATAAAATATATTAGATCTAAAATTAAGAATTTTTAGATCTAAGACATATTCATAAAATTTAGTTTGGGCTTGGGTAGCTCAATTAGGTCTAGCGATTGATCAAATCGAATCAAAAGTTGGTTAGATAGGATCAAGAGTGCTTAAATTGATCAGTCTAATAGAATTAAGTCTGGATCAAGATGGAGTCACATGAGTGATCGATCAAGTTAAGACCTAATTAGGCTCAGTGGTTAGAGTCTAGATTATAGGCTAATTCGATTGATTCTGACTCAATAATTTAGTGTCTAACATAAGTTTGGTAGATACGATCGACTGATTTTTAATTGAGAGCTACTCGACTCGAATGCATTCTTATTGAGTTAATGGCATATTTCTTCCATCGATCTCACTTACTTGACCATATTTATCGGCTTAGTCTTGATCTAAGGTGGCTAACAATCCGAGCTAACCTATGCCACTAGGTTAGTCATAATGGTTATGGCTATGTCAAGTCAAGTTTAAAGAAACCTAAATCAAATCTTTCTAAGAAAAGATTAAGTCTAAGATCTTCCACCATTGTAGATGTGCGGGCCCTTCCTGGGATTAATTATTCTCGACTGGTCATAGTGGTTCAGTTGCATCGGAAAGATGCAATCATGTCTATTAGGCATTGAATGCTATGAGCTAGAGGATGGATTGGGCTCAATATTTTGGATACGGTGAGAGATCCAATTAGAAATTTAATTTATGTAAATGATGGGTCTGACTTAACTAAAGAATAGATCAATATTCTGGGCATGGTGAGATTCATGAATTAGAGACCAAGCTTGGGTGCACCATGATTAAAGAATCATTGGATAAGAGTTGTTCACTTATTGGCTAACCCATCACTAATAACTGTTAGGTGAGGTGATGAGTCAGTTTGTGGGACTACACCATCTACTAGAAATCAATAATCATGAAGATTTTTGCATCTCTACAGAGGAAGTGTAGGGATCCAAGAAAATAGTGGAAGCTAATTTGTTTAAAAATCAAGTTCCTAAATAAATTGGTCAAATCTTAATTATAAAATCTAACTAAAAACTTTGACTCTCTACAGAAAAAAGAAAAATATTTGCATCCAACCCACTAGCCCGTATCTTGAACACCCATAGACTGATCGAACTCAATTATAAAGATTAGCTCTGAAACTTCAAAATTATTTTAGATTTTGAGAAGTTGAACTCATGTATTGGACCAGGATCTCCCCATCCTTATCAGCTCCTCCGTCCGCTGAACAGAGACCATCTCTTAATAAATGGATGGATGAAGATAATAAGGCCAGATACTATATGTTGGGCTCGATGTCTGATGAGCTTCAGCATCAACATGAAGATATCAAGACTGCCCGCCAAATGTTGGCTCACCTGCAAGAGTTGTTTGGTGAACAGAGTCGCACAGCCAAATATTAGATTACTAAACAACTATTTTAAGACTAAAATGCATGATGGACAGTCAGTCCAAGATCATTGTCTGATGATGATCAAGGACTTGGAAGAGCTTGAGAAGCTCGAAGTGAAGTTAGATTAGGATCTACAGAATGATATAATTCTATAATTCTTGACTGATGCGTATGGGCAGTTCATCATGAACTACCATATGCATAAACTTCAGAATACTCTGATCAAACTTATGAATATGCTGATTACTGTTGAGCTTTCTATGAAAGATTCTAAAGGCTCAGTACTTGTTATGGAATGAACTTCTTCCAAAAGAATATTTTTTTGGAAAGAAGAAGAAGTCTGTGAAAAAATAGAAGGTGGAAGGAGGAAAGAAAAAAAAGACAGAGCTGAAGAAGAAGGCCGCTGACAAAGAAAAGTATTTTCCATTGCATAATACTGACGGCCACTGAAAGCGGAACTATCCTACATACCCGACCACCTTGAAGAACAAGAAGGAGATAGATCCTTCTAGGAGGTATGCTCATTATTGAATCTGAACCTTATGATTTTTTTTGCATCCAGTTGGATGCTTGACTCTGGTTCTAGTGCTCATTTGTGCACTTCCATGTAGGATCTTGAGGATAGCAGGAGGCTGAGGGATGGTGAGATGATCCTATGCATCAAAAATGGAGCAAGGAGTTGCTGCTGTGGCTGTGAAAATCTATCCTCTTCGAACTACCATCTGGCTTAGATTTAGTACTTAGGGATTGTTATTATGTGCCTACTGCAAGCAGAAATTTGATTTCTATTTCATGTTTAGCACAAGAAGGCTATGTAATTAGTTTTCTTAAGGACCATTGTAATATTCTTTATGAAAGAAATAAAATTGCAAGTGATTTTCTCATTAACGATCTCTACCAGTTATATATTGATGTATCTATCTTTAATATCGAGCAAAATATGAATGCCATAAGATCAAAATGACCCAAGGATAGTCCAAACGATAGGTATCTATGGCACCTAAGGCTAGGTCATATAGCAGAAGATAGGATTAACAAATTGAGAAAATTGGGCTATTGAGTCCATTGACTTTCGAGTCATATCCAATTTATGAATCATGTCTTCATGGCAAAATGACTAAGCTTCCTTTTGTAGGACATGGAAAAAGGGCCACGGATCTACTTGCCCTAGTACATACTGATGTGTGTGGCCCATTTGATGTGCCAGCTAGAAGCAACTTTGTCTACTTCATAATCTTTACCGATGATTTATCTCGGTATGGGTATGTGTATCTTATGAGACATAAGTCTGAAGCCTTTGAAAAGTTCAAAGAATTCAGACATGAAGTAGAAAAGCAAACTGAAAAATCCATTAAGGTTCTTCGATCAGATCGAGGAGGTGAATACCTTAGTCAAAAATTTCTGAACTATCTCAAGCAAAAATGGCATAGTCTCTCAATGGACTCCATCTGGAATACCTCAACTCAATGGGGTTTCAGAATGGAGGAATCGGATCCTATTAGATATGGTCCGATCCATGATGAGCTTCACAGACCTTCCTGATTTTCTTTGGAAACATAGTCTGTTAACTACAATATATTTACTGAATAGAGTTTTCTCTAAAACCATTCCTACCACACCGTATGAGATATGGCATGGTAAGAAACCAAGTCTGAGTCATCTCAGAATTTGGAGTTGTTCGGCTCATGTCAAAAGACAACAAGCGAACAAGTTAGATTATAGATCCTTTAGAGCTCAATTTATAGGATATCCTAAAGAGTCATTAGGATATTATTTCTACATTCCAAAAGACCATAATGTGATTATGAGTCGGCATACCATTTTTCTTGAAAAATAGTTTATTCAAGATGGCAGCATTGGAAAGTAAATCAAGCTCGAGGAGAAAGTCTCACAAGAGCAACGAGCTAAGGATCCTATGAAACCAAATCAAGATTGAGCCAATACAATCACTACCTCCTTCCACCTCGTAGATCAAAAAGAATTTTCCATCCTTCTGAGAGATATTTAGGTACTATTTTTGAGAAAGTAGAAAAAATATTTCTCGTAGGTATTGGGGTTCATGGTGATGATCCCAAAACCTATGATGAGGCGATATCGGATATCGACTCCGAGAAATGGTTAGAGGCAATGAAGTTAGAAATTGACTCGATGCACTCAAACCAAGTCTGAACCTTGGTAGATCCACCTGAAGGTATAGTATCCTATTGGGTATAAATGGATCTACAAGAGAAAGATTGGTATAGATGAGAATGTCGAGATATTCAAAGCTAGATTAGTGGCAAAAAGGTATAGTCAGCGTGAAAGCATTGACTATCAGAATACCTTTTCACCAGTAGCTATGTTAAAATTCATCCACAAATTGCTTACTGTTTCAGCCTATTTTGATTATGAAATATAGCAAATGGACATGAAAACAACGTTCTTAAATGGATACCTTGAGAAAAATATCTATATGGAATAGCTGCTAGGTTTCACATCCAGTGATGCTGATCTTAAAGTATATAAGCTGCAAAGGTCCATATATGGACTTAAGCAAGCATCTCAGAGCTAGAATACTCATTTTAATAATGTGATTAAATTATTTGATTTCATCAAGAATGAGGAGGAACCATGTATTTTCAAAAGGGTCAGTAGGGAGCATTACTGTCTTCCTCATACTATACGTGGATGACATTCCTCCTTACTAAAAATGATATTTTCATGTTGACCATAGTTAAAATGTGGTTATCTAAAGAATTCTCCATGAAAGATCCTAGGAGAAGCATCCTTCATTCTAGGAATTAAGGTCTATAGAGATAGACCGAATAGGATGCTAGGTCTTTCATAGAAGATGTACATAGAGGAAGTGTTAAAGAGGTTTAGCATGAAAAACTCCAAGAGGAGATTGGTACCCTTCAGACATGGCATTCATCTCTCCAAGAAAATGTGTTCCAACACACCTAAGGAGATTGAATGCATGAGCAAGATCCCTTATGCTTCAGCAATAGGGAGCCTCATGTATGCCATGTTATGTACATGACCCGATATAGCTCCATGCTGTGAGTATCACGAGCAGATATCAATCGAATCCAGATGAAGAACACTGGGACTTCTGTAAAATATATCCTTAAGTACTTAAGAAAAACTAAGGATATGTTGTTGGTTTTTGGTAATGTAGAACTCCAAGTCCATGGGTATATAGACTCAGATTTTATGTTCGATATAGATGATCGAAAGTCAACATTTAGGAGTCTGTTTGTATGTAATGGTAGTGCTGTCAGTTGGAAGAGTTCCAAGCAGACAGTAATAGCAGATTTCACTATGGAAGCAGAGTACATCGCTGCATCAGAAGCTGCAAAAGAGGCATTTTGGTATAAGATGTTCGCCATAGAGATCAAAGTGTTGCCATCGGATGTCATTTCTTTGTACTGCGATAATAATGGTGCCATAGCCCTAGCTAAAGAGCTAAGATCTCACCAGAAATTTAAGCACATCGAGCGGCAATACCACCTCATCCACGATTTTTTTGAGAAAGATTAGGTCGAGGTTAAGAGAGTCGACTTTACAGATAATATGGCAGACTCACTCATAAAGTCATTGGGCCAGCAAAAGATCGAAGCCCACCTTGAGAAGATGAGACTTAGATTTATAGCCAATTGACTTTAGGTCAAGTGAAAGTTTGTTAGATTTATATACCCTTGAAGCCAGATTGGCTGACACTTGTAATATACTTCTAAGGATAAAATTATAATTTTGACTATAAATAATAAAATATTTTATTTTCTATTATAATATATATTTAAAAGTGTCTGTGATACATCCCTTGAGTTAATGGCAATGATAGTTCATATTTTCAAGAGTTGAAAATTTAAGACATGAATTTTCATTATTAACTCATAAAATTCTTTCGACCATAGGATCATCATGAGGATGGTGATTGATCCAAAAGATTGATGTACGATCACTTCTTTAGGATAGATGAGTCTTGAGTCTATGGTGTAGAGACATCGGAGCGAGAGTATAAGTACTCGTTAGAGAACGAGGGCACTGAGCGTGACCACCTCGAGCTGTCATGAGGAAGTCTACCTTCTCATCGATGACTGGCTCAAAGTTGTAGTGGTGTATCTGATTCTTTGATCTGAGGTACATTGATAGTTTATCTTGAGGGTGTTATAGTTTGACTACACTATAACTCAATCTCCTAGTCCATTCAGAATTCTGAGGTGTATGTTGACTATAGCATGTTCATTGTAGGAATTGGATTGCTCTAATAAGAGATCTATCTACCTCGATAGAAGAGGAGCAGCCCTATGATGATCATGAGAATCAAGTCCATAAGCCCATTGGCCATGGTAGAGTAAAATAATAGAAAGAGTTTCTATTAGAGGTTTTCACATTGGGCTTGAATCGAATGATTAATTTATATGATAGATATTAGGATTTGACGAGATCACCTTAACCCTAATCTGATCGAGACTCAAGTTAGAGGAACTTAATCACATAGAAAACTACACCGAGAGGTTCGATTTTAGTTTTGATGGATTGCCACCATATGCTGCTAGGTGTCACTAGTGGATTTTAGAAGTAATTAGAATGATTTGGATGATCGATCATACTAGTTATTTGAATTAGAAAAGTTCTGATCCATCGGAAGGTGTTTCGATGATGTCAATGATAGAGATCACGACATGTCCCATTACCATATGGAACTGAATCTAACTAGGTCACATAAATAAGTGTTTGGATCTGGATATCATCAATTAGATTAACCTAGTTCAATTGATTTGAATAAGATTCAATTAGGTTCAAGAAAATCGTGCTAGCACACGATTGAGCCTAATGTTCTCCTTTAACAATCATTAAAACTTATCTCGACTGAGCCAAATGTGTTTGGGCTCACTTAGAAACCTTTACTTGGTCTGATTAGAGCTTGTCCAGATCAAAAAAGGGTTATCTTAATTTATGAAATAAATTTGAGACAACACCTACCATTTTCCATCACCTGCTAAATCTTATCTTTGGACTTTGGTCAAATGTTGATCTTTGACACTTAGATATCTGCCTATGTGTCATGCACTCATAGGAGAGAACCTTAGTCCTTATCCTCCTGCTAAAAAGCAGACAAGCAAGGGGTGCATGCCTAGGGAGGCATGCGCCCCATGAGAATAAGATTTGGAGTCCCATACAAATGGGACTCCAGTTGCTTCAAGGGTTTAAATTAGGTGGCACCAAGGAGACTTGTTTGATCCGATCTTGGCGCGACCTAAGAAAAGTTTTGAGAGACTTTAATCTAATTGGATCAGATTTAGATCTGATTGCATAAAGGGCCATGATTGGCCAGGATGATGTGGCACTGCATGGCACAGTAGGGTCTATATAAACCCTGTCTGCACCTAGAATAGAGAGCCTCTACCTTTATCCCATGCCATAAAGCTTTTCTCCCTCCTTCTCCATGCCACCCTATGATCCTCTCTCTTCTCTCCACAATCAAGAGTTTTGGGCACGAGTTAGGTGCGATCCAAGCAAGTGAAAGACGACAGGAAAGGAAGAAGGCAGCACTGCTGAAAGAGACAATAGTTGTTCTTCAAAAGATTTTTTGAAGATCTTCAAGATCAAATCTAGATTTGATTTTTGGAAGATTGATTGAGAATGAGAAGATCTCTAGATCCTACGCAAGTAGATATCGATAGAGGTCAGATGCTTGCATGGCTACATCTAGAACCTCATGCAAACATTGGGATCATCATAGGATAATTGGATTATCCAAAATAAAGATATAATTAAATTATATTTAATTTAATTTTTATTTTATTTTATTTTATTAGATCAATAAGATCATATCTGAAGAATCTCTTATCTTATTAGGATCTTAGAGAAAAAATTTTAAAATATTCCTCTGGATCTAATCAGATCTGAATGAACCTGATCCGAAAAATAAGATTTTTTCCTTCATTATTAAGCCTTAAGATTTGGACTTTAATCAGAAGGTTCTTCTACTATTTTATATGAATTGGTCACCTCTATCTTCAATTCGAAAAATTATTCTAATTCCTTAGTAGATACTAGAATCAACATAGACTGCATACGGGTCTGAGAAAAACTCTGGCCAACCTGTGTACATCTATGGATAGGTTCTTAACCAATTATTTTTCTAAATAATTTTTAATATGAAGTTTTATCCCAAATATCTTTCAATAGGCTAGGACCTCTACTGAAAGTCTTAGTTAGGTCCAACCATTAACATGATTGAGTTTGGCATATCAAATGAACGAAGATTAGGCCCAAAGAAAACTCTAGCCAACCTGATCGTCATTCAGAGAGTATGACTTAATCATCATATTATGAATGATAATTTCAATATCTCGATGAACACTAGGCATAAAGCGACTTCAATGTCTACCCAGACTATTGGATCCATTACCATCTACCTTAATGGGAGGCTATGATCTTGTTATCAACATAACAATTTTACTTTAAGGATCTAATAATTTTAGATGATTTAGTTAATTCATATTAAGAGAATAGAGAAGAAGATTAACTAGCTAATCATGATCCTTCCACTAACTTTATGAAGTCAGATTAATGGAGACCAAAGATTAGCTGGTCTAGGAGCACCTAAATCAGTCATACTGATTTGTCTAGTTGACATGGGTCAGCTCGAGTTATCAAGTAATCTGATTAAAACATAATTTCACCAAGATGGCTAGGTAAGTAAGATTGATGGAAGGGATATACCATTAACTCGTCAAAGATCGAATTAGTGCGAGTAACTCCTAAAAGAACATCGATCTAATCTGTCAGACTTACTTTAGACACCAATTGGTTAATTAGTTTTGATTGGATCCACCTAATAATTTGGGCTAGATGATTTAGCCAAGAATCAAGTCTATTTGGTTCTTATTAAAGATATGGACTTAACAAACTATAACTATTATAATTGATCTAGAGTATCCTTGACCTAATCTAAAATAATATTTGATTAGATTTAGTTAATTACTTTAATTAAATCTATTCTTTAATCTAACCTTAGATTTAATCCAATTAATAGACCTAATTCACACTAACCCATTAATCCATGTGTTATGATTTTTATCTTAGGATCTCTAATTCATAATTATAGATCTCAATCAATAATCCTTAATTCTTAATTAAGTTTGGGCTAAGGGTTGAGGTTTAATATTTTAAAAATAATTTTTATATTTATAAAATATTTTTACAATCTAGTTCTATCTACTAAATGAGTCAATTCATTTCAGAAATGGATCGGCTCATTTCATAAACATCAACCAATGCACATAACATAAAACCATGAATCTCTTTTAGATCTAATCTAAACATATTCAAGATCATAAATTTTAGATCAAAATAATTTTAAATCTACTAAACCATAAATCTGGCAGATGCGACCACTGATTTTTAATTGAGAGCTACTCGATCTGAATGCATTCTTGTTGAGTTAGTGGCATATCCCTTTTATCGATCTCACTTACCTTGCTATTTATGTCGATCCAGTTCTGATTAGAGGTGGCTAACAATTCGAGCTAATCCATCCCACTAGGTTAGTCATAATTGTTATGACTAAGTCAAGTTTAAAGAGACCTAAATCAAATCTTCCTAAGAAAATATTAAGTCATAGGTCTTCCACCATTATAGATGTGCGGATTCTTTCCGAGGTTGATTATTCTCGACTGGTTATAGTAGTTCAGTTGCACCAAAAAGATGCAATCATGTCTATTCAGCATAGGATGCTATGAGTTGGAGGATGGACTAGGCTTAATATTCTAGATATGATGAGGGATCCAATCAAGAATCCAATCTATGAAAATGGTAGGTGATAAGTACAATAAATTCATCAATAAAAGTATTAATTTATCAATTAATTTATATTAATTTTTAAGAATTAATAATCAATTTATATATAATTTTTGAAAAATTCATATTTTTATTAATTAAAAAATTAATTAAAAAATAATAAAAAAAAATAAAAAATAAAAAATAAAATTTTATTATCAATAGAAAGAGCTCATTTTACTGATCACAACGAAATAAATTTGAAGTAAAACGGAGCTAAAATGGAAAAGATATGAATTTTGAAAGATATAAAATAAATAAAAATTAAATAAAAAAAAAAAGAAAACGGCTCAATCGGCTCTGTAAGCCAAGCCAAGCCATCAAGCCGACTCAGCCGTTGAAGCCATCAGCCAGTCCACAATCTAGGCGTGGACCGCCAGCTCAACAAATTCCGACGAATCAGAGATTGCCACGTGGTGGACCTAGACCCCTTAAGGGTCTACAGAAATTTATCGCGGCTCACAAGGGTAATTTAGTCTTTTTCGTCCGACAACAGTGGCACTGATTGGTTGCGGTGTGTGGTGCGGCCGATCCACGCGGTCCATGGGAACAGTTATTGCACGATCGGATGGATGTGGTTGTTTGCGGTCAAGATCGGACGGCTGTGGTTGCTTCCGAATTTTATTCAGATACAAACATCACGCAGATCACCATCGGACGATAGCGCTCGATCCAGGCGATGATCCGATGGTCCAGAACGGTGCCGGCGATGATCAAGACTCCCGAAGCATGATTTGCGGCCAGATTTTCTCGATCAAGCGTGATCCAATGGCCAGAATTTAATCTGACCCGATCTGAGCTTATCTGCATCCGATTTTGATGATTTTTGGATCGTTGGATTCCTATTGAACGGCTGGATTTTATCAGATTTATTAGAGTCATATCAGAGCTATTTTGATTCAAATTTTATCCAAATTTATTTATATTTTGATGATTACAAAGGCATTAGTCCCATATTGCCTTTAGAAAAAATATCCAGCCCTCCTAGCTCTATAAAAAGGACCCCAGGCCATCAGAAATTAACATCTCCAATCAAGGTGAAGCTTTGGTACAGGGCGAAGCCAGGCTATGGGTTAAAGGCTGCTTCGAAGCAACGGGTGCCGAGAAGAAGAGCCGAGCTTCTACACCATCTTTCTGCTAATGCCGATCCAAGATCAGAGATCAGGCTATTTTATTTTTTTAAATTTCATGTATTTAAATTTTAAAATTTTAATTAATAAAAATTTTATTTTTGCACTTTAATTTCTTATTTTTTATTTTTATTGCAATTTAATTTCTGTACTTTAAATTATTGCCTTGCAAGTAGATGCTAAGATCTAACTAGTAGATCTTAGTACCAAGTTTAAATTCCTGCACCTTTTAATTTTCATTTTTTTTTATTTTCCGACTTCACTTTTGATCCCAAAACTCTTCTCTTTTCTTTTTCTTTTATAAAATCAAAAATTTCAAATCTAAAAATACTACCTTTCCTTTGGATTCGACCCGACTCACTGCTATCTACTGATTTTTAATTATTTTAAAAAGTCAGATTAAACTGATAAATACGGTGTCTTAACGACAACATCGCATTCCTATCATGTTTTTGGCGCCGTTGCCGGGGAAGGAATAGATGCTATTTTTTTCTTTGATTTCTTTGATTGTTTTTATAAATTAATTATATTTTTTTAATATTGCTTTCTAATTTTTTTTATTTATTTTATGGAAAAAAAAAGGAGAAAATGAAGAAAGCATCTAATTTTGGTAAGATCAATCCTAACCCTAGTCCTCTTTTCTTTTTATTTATTTATTTATTTATTTTATTTTTAAATTAATTTAAAAAATATCCATTTAAACCTAATTAAAAGCCTCATGATAAGATTAGAAATCCTAACTGTTTAGAGCATGCATCATATTAGTTTTATTTTTATTTTTATTTTTTTTGGTGATTGCTGGAGGCAAGGTAAGCCTTTCAGAATACAATTAGTTACATGCATCTAGTTTAAATTGCATAGAACCCTTTGATTGAATTTTTTTTTTGCATATCATATTAAATCAAATTAAGGGCACAATCCAATTAAACAAGATAAGGTGGGGATTTGATCACCCTTCCTTAGCCCACAAACAACCAACCAGCATCCTGCATTGACCTAAGCCTTTAATTTTAAAATCAATTAGACATCAACCCTAGGAACTCGAGCTCAATAGGATAAGGAATCCAAAGAGTTGAACCGGGTTAGGATAAGTCAATTTGACTGGTGTCTAGGAAAGTGGTTCAGGGACGATTGGGCCCGAAGGAAGGTGGTTTCTAATTGGTTCCGTTCGCTTACCTGGCCAAGCATAATTGGTGTCTAAGGCAAGCAACGGGGGGACTCCCACCGACCTTACACTTACCTGGCTAGTTGATTGGCTAATCCTACACTTGGAGGGCTTGAAGGTGACCTTGGCAGTTAGGAGCTGTCTAGATCTAGGATAACCCTTAGTCAGGATTGATTGACCAACTTGATTGCTAACCAACATCAAACCTAATTAAACCTAATTCTTCTCTTTCTTCTTAATTCTAGGACTCCTTAGGACCTCTTCTTTAGAACTCTTCTTTCTTTCTTCTTCTTACTCTAAAAATAAAATAAAAATAAAATAAAATAAAAATTAAACTAACTAAAAATTAATAATTAAATTAAATTAAATTAAATTAAAATTAACAAATAAAAATAATTAAAAAAAATTAATTTTTAATATAATAAAATAATAATAATAATAATAAAATAAAAAAAAATTCTAAAAATTTTTAAACCATACATTAGGGTTACACTAATACATGCATGGTAGGAAATCGCTTTTTCTGATTTAGTTGAACTTAATTGAATGGTTGATTCACATTAAACATAATAATCAAATGGCTAATATAAATCTAATAGTCCAAAAATTAGATAAAGTTGACCTTCTTGATCAGAAAATAGATCAACTCCTAACCCTAGGTCAACAATCTTCTAATTATTAGGAGAGTTATTCAATCTGTGCTAGTCCAACCCATCATGTAAGTGAATATCCTATGACTGCACAGTTTCCATATTTTATCCAAGAACAAGTTCAAGCTACTCAAGGATACTCCAAATTGATTAATGATCCCATTTTCAAATTCATATAATTCAGATTGGAGTAACTTTAATTTTTCTTGGACATCCCAACAGACTCAGGCTCAGACCCAAATTTCACTTGAGCAAAATTATCAAAATTATGCCTATAATAATGGTCAGCCTAGTCAGTTTAACCAGCCATCATATTATAATCAGCCTTCATACCCACCTCCTCAACAGACCAATCTAGCTGATGATAGATTTAACCAACTTCAACAATTAATTCTAACTCAACAGCAATCTATCGCCAGACTAGAAGCTCAAATAGGATAATTAGTTGAGTCTAACATGAGGAGAGAACTAGATCAACTACCGAACCTACCAATTTCAAACAACCCACCTAATGACCACCAACCACCTGGATTAAATTATCAATCTAATGTTTCATCTAAGAATCTCCAATTTGAGAATACCAAAGTAATTCCTGAACTTAAAAGCTATAGGATTCTTATGGACCCATACCAAGACCAGGTGAGAGAGGCTAGTACTGATGCTAGCCAAAATAAAAATTTAGAGGAACTGGTTAGTACTGAGACTAACCACATAGAAGAACCCAAGCCAGGAATTAGTACTGATGCTAGTTCCAGTTTAAATGAGATAGAAATAAGGGAAAAAGAGAATAGATGATTTACCCGAGACTTATAAACCTAATGTCCTATTCCCTTCAACCCTAGAAGCTGGTTCTTCTTATAAAAATCAAAAGGCATGTAATGAAATATCAATGGAGTTGTTTAAGCAGGATCACATTAATTTACCTCCAGAATTAAAACCGCCTTTAGTCACCATTCCAGCACCCATTGAATCAAACTTAACTCCTAAAACTCCATTCATGAGCATTTTAGAAAAACAAATAGGAGAAATTCTTAATAAACATGGGTCTGAGAATGGAATCATAAAATATATCCCTAAAATTAACAATGAATATATCAATAATGGGATTAAAAATCAACTTTCTGAGATTGGCAATCCAAAACCATTGGAATTTGTCAATCCAATATTCGACACAGGATAGTGAGCTACATTGTGTCTGGCTGAAGACGGTAAACTTAGCGCTTGTTGGGAGGCAACCCAATATTTAGTTTTTATCTAATTTATCTTTTTTATTTTTTTTTTAGGATAATTTGAATAAGTTGGAGGGAGAGCTCAAATTTTCAAAGGCATGTGCTGGACCAAAAAAAAAAAATATATATATATATATATTACTGAGTTAGGTGTATTCTTTCATATTTTTTTTATTACATCCTTTATTTTTTCTTCTCCATTGAGGACAATGTCGATTAAGTTGGGGGGAGAGAAAAATAAAAATTTTAAAATTTTAAGTCCTCGAAAAAGTTAGTATTTAGTATTTAGATACCTTGATTATGCTTAAGAATCGAATTAAACTAAGCATTTTTAAAAAAAAAATTGATGCACAGATTAGAGAATCTATGAGATATTGAGGAATCAAGTATTAAGAAAATTCAATAAAGAGTTAAGTCTAGAACATAAAATTTTTTTTCTTGGAGCATTTCTAATTATTTCTACTAGCATCAAAGAAAAGTCTACTTTTTATAGGCTTGTGTAGGGTAACTATACGTTTCTTCATATAAAAAATTTATTTTAATAAAATAGTTTTCAAGTACTTCTCACTGAGTAACCGGGCCTCTTTGCCTAAGCAAGCATTGAGTTTCGCATCAAAAGGTGGGAAGGGCAAAGAAGCTCGTTGTAAAGCTAGTCTTAACTCGTAGCCTATTTGATTCGAGCTAGTAAGCCCGAGGGGTATTCTATACCTAGTGCCCTAAAGCCAACTGGTTTGGGAGTCATTGGCCCAAGACTCGCTACATGGATCAAATAGAAAGCTTAAGGAGTTAAGACACTCAATAGTGGTACAACGTTAAAAAAAAAAAAAAAAAAAAAAAGAAACATTGGTTTCCCATCGAGTAACCGGGTCCCGTTGCCTAAGTAAGCAATGATATTCGCATCAAAAAGTGGGCAATGTAAAAATAAAAATTAATAAATGAAGGATGGAAGTAGCAATACACCTGCCTATATGAAAGTTTAGACAAATCAGAGATAAAAGTGGAATAATTTAGAAAAAGTTCTGAAAAATTTAATGTTCTTTACTTAATTTTTCTATTGATAAGTATTAATACCCCAATGATATATCTCATTTAAGCTCTACTGAATATCAATGGCCATTTTGAAAATTGCTTAGGTAAAATTCGAAACTCTAAAGTTAAAAGGTATTTAAAACTAAATTCTTTCTTTACTCGAGGACGAGCAAAGCTTAAGTTGGGGGGTGTGATAAGTATCATAAATTCATCAATAAAAGTATTAATTTATTAATTAATTTATATTAATTTTTAAGAATTAATGAATCAATTTATATATAATTTTTGAAAAATTTATATTTTTATTAATTAAAAAATTAATTAAAAAATAAAAAATAAAAAAATTAAAAAATAAAATTTTATAATCAATAGAAAGAGCTCATTTTTTTTATCATAACGAAAATAAATTTCAAGCAAAATAGAGCTAAAACGGAAAAGATATGAATTTCCAAAGATAAAAGAAATAAAAATTAAATAAAAAAAAAAAAAACGGCTCAACTGGCTCCGCAAGCCGAAGCCACCAAGCCAAGCCAAGCCATCAAAGCTGACTCAGTCGTAGAAGCCATCAGCTGGTCCATGATCCAAACGTAGGACCGCCAGCTCAGTGACAATTCCAGCGAATCACGGAGCGACCACGTGGTGGACCTAGACCCCTTAAAGGGTCCACAGAAATTTATCGCGGCTCACAGGGCAATTTGATCTTTTCATCTCAGTGACAGGAGTGCTGATTAGCTGCGGTGTGCGGTGCAGCTGGTCCATGCGGTCCATGGGAACAGTAATTGCACCATCGGATGGGTGCGGTTGTTTGCGGTCAAGATCGAACGGCTGTGGTTGCTTTTTGGATTTGATTCAGATTCAGACTTCATGCGGATCACCATCGGAATGGTAAGCGCTTGATCCAGAGGATGATCCGATGGTCCAGAAATACTTTCCGACGGTGATCAAGGACTCCCGACGCATGATCAACGGTCAGATTTCCTCCATCAAGCATGTGATCCAACGGTCAGAATTTAATCCGACCTAATCTGAGGCTTATACTGCATCCGATTTTGATGATTTTTGGACCGTTGGATTTCTATTGAATGGCTGGATTTCATCCAGAGCATTTATCAGAGTCATATCAGAGCTATTTTGATTCAAATTTTATCTCAAATTTATTTATATTTTGATGATTACAAAGGCATTAGTCCCACATTGCCTTTAGAAAAAATATCCAGCCCTCCTAGCTCTATAAAAAGGACCCCAGGCCTCTAGAAATTAACATCTTCCGATCAAGGTGAAGCTTTGGTATAGGGTGAAGCCAGGCTATGGGTTAAAGGCTGCTTCGAAGCAACGGGTGCCGAGAAGAAGAGCCGAGCTTCTACACCATCTTTCTGCCAATGCCGATCCAAGATCAGAGATCAGGCTATTTTATTTTATTTTTTCTTTTTAAATTTTATGTATTTAAATTTTAAAATTTTAATTAATAAAAATTTTATTTTTGCACTTTAATTTCTTACTTTTTATTTTTGTTGCAATTTAATTTCTGCACTTTAAATTATTGCCTTGCAAGTAGATCCTAAGATCTAACTAGTAGATCTTAGTACCAAGTTTAAATTCCTGCACCTTTTAATTTTTGCTTTTTTTTATTTTCCGACTTCACTTTTGATCCCAAAACTCTTCTCTTTTTTTTTTCTTTTATAAAATCAAAGATTTCAAATCTAAAAATACTGTCTTTCCTGTGGATTCGACCCGACTCACTGCTATCTACTGATTTTTAATTATTTTAAAAAATTGGATTAAACTGATAAATACGGTGTCTTAACGACAACATCGCGTTCCTATCAGTAGGTCTGACTTAACTAAGAAGTTGAGTAATATTTCGGGCATGATAAGCTTCATGAATTAGAGATCAGATTTAGGTGCACCATGATTAGAGAATTATTAGACAAGAGTTATCCACTCATCGATTGACCCATCATCAATAACTATTAGGTGAGATGGTGAGTCAGTTGGTGGAACCGCACCATCCACTAGAAATCAATTGATTGCAAAGATTTTTGCATCTCTACCAAGAAAGTGTAGAGATCCAAAAAAATAGTGAGAGCCTAATTTATTTAAAAATAAAATCTTTAAATAAATTGATTAGATTTAATTTTAAAATCTAACTAGAAACTTTGACTCTCTATAGAAAAATATCTATGTCCAACCCACTAGTCCGTATCTTGGACACCCATAGACTGATCGAATCCAATTATAAGAATTGACTTCGAAACTATAAAATTATTTTGGATTCTAAGAAGCTGACTTATGTATTGGACTAGAAATCTTCCACCTTACTAGCCTATCCATCCACTGAATAGAGAGCAGCTCTAAAAAAATGGATGGACGAAGATAATAAAGCTATGTACTACATGTTGGGCTCAATGCCTGATGAGCTTCAGTGCCAACATGAGGATATTAAGACTACTCGCCAAATATTGGCTCACTTATTAGAGTTGTTTGGTGAGGAGAGTCGTGCAGCCAAGTATTAAGTCACTAGAAGACTTTTCAAGATTCAAATATGTGATGGGCAGTCAGTCCAAGATCATTATCTGATGATGATCAAGAACTTAGAAGAGCTTGGGAAGCTTGGTGTCAAGCTAGATAGGGACTTGCAAATTAATGTGATCTTGTAGTTCTTGATTGATGCACATGGACAGTTCATTATAAACTTCCATATGCATAAGCTGCAATTTAGAATTGATGAATATGCTGGTTACTGCTGAACTTTCTTTGAAAGGTTTAAAGAGTTCAGTGCTTACTGTGGAGCAGACTTTCTCTAAAAGAAAATCTTTTGAAAAGAAGAAGAAGTTTGTGAAGAAGCAGAAGACAAATGGAGAAAAGAAGAGGAAGGCAGAGTCGAAGAAGAAGGCCGCTAACAAGAAAAAGTATTTTCATTACAACACAAACAACCACTGAAAGCAAAACTGTCCTCTATATCTAGCTAGCCTGAAGAATAAGGAGGTAGATCCTTTTGAAGGTATGCTCATTATTAAATCTAATCTTATGATTTCTTATGCATCTAGTTGGATACTTGACTCTAGTTCTAGTGCTCATTTATGCACTTCTATGCAGGATCTTGAGGAGAGCAAGAGTCTGAGGGATGGAGAGATGATTCTATGCATCAGGAATGGAGCAAGAGTTGCTGCTGTGGCCGTGGAAATCTACTCTCTTTGACTACTGTCAGGATTAGATTTAGTACTTAGAAACTATTTTTATGTGCCTACAACAAATAAGAATTTGATTTCTATTTCATGTTTAGTACAGAAAGATTATGTAATTAGTTTTCTTAAGGACCATTATAATATTTTTTTAGAAAAAAATAAAATTGCAAGTAGTTCCTTATAAATGGTCTCTATCAGTAATATATTGATGTTTCTATTTTTAATATCAAGCAAAACATGAATGTCATAGGAACAAAATAATCTAGGGATAGTCTAAAGGATAGATATCTTTGGCACCTTAGGCTAGATCATATAGCGGAAGATAGGATTAATAAATTAGAGAAATTCAGGCTATTGAGTTCATTGACTTTCGAGTTATATCTGATTTATGAATCATGCCTTCATGGCAAAATGATCAAGCTCTCTTTTGTAGGACATGAGGAAAGAGCCACAGACCTACTTGCTCTGGTACACATAGATGTGTACGGCTCATTTGATGTGCTAGCCAAAGGTCATTATATCTACTTCATTATCTTTATCGATGATTTATCTTGGTATGGGTATGTGTATTTGATGCGACATAAGTCTGAAGCCTTTGAAAAGTTCAAGAAATTTAGACTTGAAGTAGAAAAATAAAAAGAAAAGTCCATTAAGGCTCTTCGATAAGATTGAGGAGGTGAATACCTTAGTCAAAAATTCTTGAACTATTTTAAAAATAATAGCATAGTCTCTCAATGAACTTCACCTAAAATACCTCAACTCAATAAAATTTCAGAATGGAGAAATTAGATCCTATTGGATATGGTCCGATCCATGATGAGCTTTACGGACCTTTTTGATTTTCTTTGGGGACATAGTCTAATGACTGTAATATATTTATTGAATAAGATTTTTTCTAAAACCATTCCTACCACACCGTATGAGATATGACATCGTAAGAAATCAAGTCTGAGTCATCTTAGAATTTGGGATTGTCTGGCTCGTGTCAAGAGACAATAGGCAGACAAGTTAGAATCTAAGTTCTTTATAGCTTGATTCATTGGATATCCTAAAGAGTCATTAGGATATTATTTCTATCTTCTAGAAGACTATAATGTGATTGTGAGTCAACATGCTATTTTTCTTGAAAAATAATTTATTCAAGATGATAGCATTGGGAGATAAATTAGGCTAGAGGAGAAGATCTTCGAATAGCAACGAGCTAAGGAACCTATGGAACCTAATCAGATTGAGCCAATCCAAACACTATCTCCTCCACCTCAAAAATCAACTAGGATTTTTCGTCCTCCTAAAAGGTACTTAGGTACTATTTCAGAGGATGTTGAGAAAATATTTCTCATGAGAAATATTGTTCATGGTGATGATCCCAAAATCTATGATGAGATAATATCAAATATTAACTCCAAGAAATGATTAAAGATAATGAAGTCAGAGATTGACTCAATATGCTCGAACCAAGTTTGGACCTTGGTAGATCCATCTGAAGGTATAGTACCTTTTGGGTGTAAATGAATCTTCAAGAGAAAGATAGGTACGATGGAAATATAGAGACATTCAAAGCAAGGCTCATAGCGAAAGAATATAGTCAGTGCAAAGGCATTGACTATCAGAATACCTTTTTGCCAGTAGTCATGCTTAAATCCATCTGCACATTGCTTGTTGTTGCAGCCTAATTTGATTATGAATTATGGTAAATGGATGTGAAAACAGTATTCTTAAATAGATATCTTAAGAAAGATATCTATATGGTATAGTCACTTAGTTTCACATCTAGTGATGGTGATCATAAGGTATGCAAGCAACAAAGATCCATATATGAACTTAAGCAAGCATCTCGAAGCTGAAATGCTTGTTTTAATGATGTGATCAAATCATTTTATTTCATCAAAAATCAGGAATAGCCATGTGTGTTCAAAAAGGTCAGTGAGAGTGCTGTTATCTTTCTGGTATTGTACGTGGATGACATCCTCCTAATTGAGAATGATATTCCCATGATGACCATGATCAAAATATAGTTGTCTAAAGAGTTCTCTATGAAAGAACTAGAAGAAGCATCCTTTATTTTGGAAATAAAGGTATAGAGATAGACCGAATAGGATGCTAGGACTCTCACAAAAAATGCACATAGAGGAGGTGCTAAAATGGTTTAGTATGAAAAACTCCAAAAGAGGTTTAGTATCCTTTAGACATGGCATTCATCTCTCCAAGAAGATGTGCCCTAGCACACTCAAGGAGATTGAATGCTTGAGCAGGATCCCCTATACTTCAGTATTAGGGAGCCTCATATATGCCATGCTATGTACATGATTTGATATTGCCCATGCAGTGAGTATCACGAGCAGGCATCAGTCGAATTCAGACGAAGAGCACTGGACTTCTATAAAATGTATCCTTAAGTATTTGAGAAGGAGTAAGGATATGTTTCTAGTTTTTGGTAATAGAGAACTTTAGATCCAGGGATATATAGACTCGGACTTTATGTCCGACATAAATGATCAAAAGTTGACATCTGAAAATCTGTTTGTATGCAATGGTAGTACTGTTAGTTGGAAAAATTTCAAGTAGATGGTAATAGCATATTCCACTATGAAAGCAGAATATATCGCTACATTGGAGGCTGTAAAGGAGGCATTATGGTACAAGAAGTTCATCACAGAGCTCAGAGTGATGCCATCGAATGTCGTCCCTCTGTACTACGATAATAATGGAGCCATAGTCCTAGCTAAGAAGTCAAGATCTTACTAGAAATCTAAGCACATTGATCGATAATTTCATTTGATCCATAATTATCTAGAGAACAGATACATCGAGGTCAAGAGAGTCGACACCATAGACAATGCGGCTAACCCACTAATAAAGTTATTTGGATAGTAGAAGATCGAAGCCTACCTTGAGAAGATGAAATTTAGATTTGTAGCCAATTAACTTTAGGTCAAGTGGGAGTTTGTTAGATGTGTGCTCTAGAAGCCAGATTAGCTAACACTTATATTACACTTCTAAGAGTAATTTTATAATTTTTGACTATAAATAAATAAAAAAATTATTTTCTATCATAGTGTGTATTTAAAGTGTTTGTGATTCATCCTTTGGATTAATGATAATGACAATTCATATTTTCAAGAGTTGAAAATTTAAGACATGAATTTTCATAATTAACTCATAAACTACTCCTGATCATAGAATCACCACGAAGATGATGATCGATCCAAAAGGTTGGTGTACAATCACTTTCTTAGGATAGATGAGTTTTGAGTCTATGGTGTCTAGACACCAAAGCGAGAGTATAGATACTCGTTAGAGAATGAGGACACTGAGCGTGACCACCTCGAGCAGTCATAAGAAAGTCTATCTTTTCGTCGATGACTGGCTCGATGCTACAGTAATGTATCTAGTTCTTTGACCTGAGGTGTATTAGTAGTTCACCTTAAAGGGGTTATAGTTTGACTATACTATAACTCGATCTCCTAGCCATTTGAAATTCTGAGGTGTATGTTGGCTATAGCATGTTCATTGTAGAAATTGAATTACACTAATAAGAAATCTATCTACCTCAATAGATGAGGAGTAGCCCTATGATGCTCATGAGATTGAGTCCATAAGCCCATGGCCATGATAGTGTGAAGATGATAGAAAGAGTTTCTATTAGAATTTCACATCAGACTCGAATCGAATAATTAATTCATATGACGGATATTAGATTTGATGAGTTCACCTCAACCCTAATCCTGTCAGGGCTCAAGATAGAAGAACTCAATCACATAGGTAGCTACACTCAGAGATTTGCTTTCAGTTCTAATAGGTTGCTACTATATACTGCTAGATATTTTTGATGGATTTTGAAAGCAATTAAAATAATCTTGATGATTGATTATTCTAATTGTATGAATTGAAAAAGTTCTGATCCATCAAAAGATATTTTGACGATGTCGATGATGGAGATCGTGATATATCTCATTATCATATGGAATTGAACATAACTGGATCATACAAATAAGAATTTGGGTCTGGATGTGATCAATTGAGCTAACCCAGTTTGATTGATTTGGATTAGATTTAATTTGGTTCAAAAAAATTAAGCTTGCACATGATTGAACCTAACATTCTCCTTCTGTAGTCTTTCTGGATCATCTCGGCTGAGCCAAATTAGTTTGGACTCACTAGAGAATCCTATATAGGCTTGTATTTACCTGACTGGAGCTTATCCAGATCAGAAAAGAATTATCTTAATCCATCAGATGGACATAAGACAATACCTACTAATTTCTGTCGCCACCTACCATTTTCTATTACCGCCGAGACATGAGATGTCTCAATGCAGGAAAGAAGGGGAAGGAGCATGCACCCCCTTTGGACATCTCCTTGGGGCGCATGCCCCCTTGGATTCCATGCACAAGAATGTGCGCGTGCCCTTAGTTGGCATGCGCACATGGGGAAAAGGAAGGAGTCCCATACAGATGGGACTCCCAAGGTTGCATGATGGCTTTAAACTCTTAGGTGCCAAAAGTGTTTGGGCCTATCCAAAATTGGCACCATCTATGGAGGATTAAAGGAATTTCTAATCTGATTAGATCAGGTGATATTATTCCATCAATTAGATTTAGATCTAATTAATCTAAGTAATACGATTGGTCGGACCTGTGTGGTATTGTATGGTGTAGTAGGGTCTATTTAAATCCTGTCTGCGCTTAAGGTTTTATGCTTTTGCCCATTCACCATGTTGCAAGGCAACCCCTCCTCTCTTTCATGCCTCCCTCTGATCCTCTCTCTCCTCTCTCCATGCCCAAAGGTTAGGTGAATCCAGTGATAAAGAAACAAGGTATTGGCGCAAGGAGTTGGAAGACATACTACATGTTCGTGAGATGAGTGATCCATCTTTTGAAGGCTCTACGAATCAGATCCAGATTTGATTTTTAGAAATCAAATCTAAATCTAATTTTTAGAAATCAGATCCAGAAGAAGATCGTGTCCAGATCTTACCTGAGTAGATACTGGTAGAGACCAAGGGCTTGCATGGCTACATCCAGAACCCCAAGCTTTAGTAGATCATCGATAGGATAATCAGATTATCTAAACAAGGTATGAAAATTAAATCTAATTTAATTTTATTTTAGTTTTAATATCAGACCTATAGGATCAGATCTGAGATATCTCAGATTTGATTAGAATTTTTAGAAAAAAATTTTAAAATATTCCTTCAGATCCAATTAGAACTGAACGATCCTATGGTGGAAAAAAGGATTTTTCCTTCAGTTAGGCCCTAATTGGCTAGGTTGCTTGGCCTTAATCTAGTAAACCATTAGGATAGAAAATCTACCCACTAACCTGTAAATCATAATTATTAATCATCGGTGCCATGACATCGAAGTGCTACCTCAGTCTGAGGTTGACATGATGCTGAAGTGCTTCCTCGATCTGAATTCGAGAGCAAGTGAGCATGAATGAGGTCATAATCCTCAGGTTGGTGTTATCAGATGTCTAGGTCAGTTTTTGATGAGTTGGAATTGGTATCTACTAGATCGATATTCTTTTGGTAAAGAGGTTCACTATTATCTGGGGTCATTGGCTTGCACTATCTCCCCCTAAGCTAGACCTATGATGTAGTTCAGGTCATCTCGGTCTCAAGCCGAAGTGCCCCAGTTGGCAAAAAGTAGCTCACTCGAATGACTCATACCCCAACATTTATAATATGATAATACTATAACAAATTATATTATATGTTTATAATATATATCATAATATTAATTTATTATATTATATTATATTTATAGTATAATAATATAATATGATATGATATAAGATGTAATTATGAGATTAGTTAGTGTGCATTTTGATCATCAAAAAAATTTTATTTAAATCAAAACAGCTTTTTGATATTGATCAGAAAGTACTTTTAGGGAGAAGCTAAAAATGAAGCTTTTTTCCTAAGTAGATCCTTTAAGATTTTTGACAAAGCCAAATCAGCTCCTCGATTGCTTACTAAACATTATTATACCATCAAAAAAGCTTTGCCAAACAAGGTCTAAGTGGATAAATATTTGTTTTACTTGCGGAATTCTTCTAAGCGAAGAATTTTTGCAAACTGATCAAGGACACATGGTTATCCTAGGTTCTTTTTATTGTTTAATAAGAAATTTGTATCTGGTATAATAGGTGATTCTATAGCTTAGCTCTTTCTCTTCCCAAGGCAAAGTAAACTTTGAGGACATACTTAACAACGAACATGATTGAGGCCTAAGCTGGTGCCAAAAGAAAAGCACCATTATCATGTGTAATGAAAGAACCGGTGTAATTATATTATATATGTACTACACTAGCTCCATGATTTTAGTAATCCTATGATGCCATATATTGCACAAAGTTTTTATTTAGTATTTAGTCCCATATCAATTATTTATTTGAAAGATCTTGAATATTTATATAGGACTAAGGAACCTAGATAATATCTTCCGATCAGTATTTTTAGATGAGATCCTAGACCGTTACAAATAGTATCAAAACCGACTCAACCCAAAGCCTATATAAAATAAGAGATATTGCAACATTGATTCATTAAAGCTAACCACGAATTGATCGTGGTGTTTATGAATGAATATATGAATTTAGACTCTTAGCCTAGTGAGGATATCAGGACTTAAAATGAAGAAGTATATGATAATCTGTGCAGACTAATGTGCAGACATATATTTAATCTCATATTGGCATTGAAAATACTTTGAATATTTATACAGAATCAAAGAATTCAAACAATATCTTTCAAATAGTCTTTTTGATAAAATTCTGGGTAGCAACATCGAATGATCCAATATCTGTGCAGTGCTTGTCACAAATGGCAAAAGGACTAGAGTTGACACCCTTTTTTCAATACCGGTTTAAACTTACTGGCTTCTAACACGCTGTTCAGTAAACAATTTGAAACTATACATAACGTTTCAGAATTTTTTAGGACAACAAAGGTGATTTCTCTTATCATTGAAACCTGCTTCAAAGATTGTGATGGAGAAGAGCTACTTCACTGGTTGTCTCTCCTGTTAACATCTTCCTGGCCGCCACCACATGCAGTAACATCCAATGAACAGCTTAGCCGAGCATCCAAGCAGGCCGCAAGTCTTCTTCATAACCAAAGTGACATAAATATAATAACTGCATTATTGATCAATCTACATCCCACAGAATTTGTTTCAAGCATTAAAACTTCCAATTTACTTGCGACTGTGTAGAAGCATGGATCCAATCTGCTGCCTTCCCCAACTTCAACCAAGTTGAAGGGAACTGGTCCACCAAAAATCCAACTCCTATTTGTTCATAGAAAGCATAAGATATTTTTCTCACCTTTCATCCATTTTCCTTTGATATCACAGCAAAGGAAAATGAAGCTGGTCAACTTGATATGATATGTTTCTGTCACAATAAAATATTTGTTTAAACTATTCTGATTCACATGTTAGAACCTTTGCATAAGAAAGAAGACCTTGGGAGCTAGTGCTTTGCTTTCTGAAAAATAGAGACCATTGTTAATTTATTATTAACTGCATGACCAGCGTTTGATTTTATAATCTACACTGGTTTAATAAATCGTGGAGAAGTTCCACATACAATCTAGTTGTTAAATTGCAGACATATTCATAGAAATATGACGGAGCAAGTAAATGGCTGATACAAAGCCAGTTTAATAATAGTTCACATAAGTTGAAATCAAAATATGCATCATGGACATGAATAACCACTCAGATATTGCTTCTCCTAAAGATTCTGGAAGTCCCATATATATTATCTTTGCTCTCCCTCTCTAGCATAAACCCCAGAGTTAATTATTGCCAGCTTGCTAAACTTTCTTTCATTAACCAGCTCCATTAACTTCAGGTGCCCCATCAAAAAAGCTGAATGATTGATCAGAATTTGATTCCCAACCCAGATTCTTCTGTCACCCTCGTTTGCTTTACCAAAAAGTGGAGATCATTTACATAAATCAACTCACAGAACCCATCCATTAGCTCTCATGCAACCTGCAGATGAGGTTTCTGTAAGTGAGACCTCTGCAAGGCTCAGACTTTCTAGTTCCATTAAAACAAATAGATCGCAGTAACAAGCTAGAAAAAGACATCCACCATAACAATAGGTAATGGACCTTTGTCGTAATAACATCCAGGGAAAAGGAAAAAGAGAAATAGGTCACCAATACCATCATCAGAGATCACAACCTCATCCTATTCCTATTGCCCAAACCCAGCAGAACTAATACAAACCAACTGATGTCTAATAAAAACAAGACCCATATAGGGGACGCAAAGCCATAATCATGCTGGCCCTGAAGCCATCGAGCATGTAAAGATGGAAAGACACATGAGACTGCCACACATGAAAGTGACGATAGCGAAGATCTAGTTGGTGGTGACTGTTGGCACATCATTTTGATCGATCTGTTTTATAGTCGTTGAGGTTGCTTGTCAAGCGGTAGAAGCAGGTTTATGCAGAAGAAGCAGCGTTTCTTGGAATGACGCACTATATGAATCTGTGCCATGTCGGACCGCTGCCGTTCGGTACAACCTTCACTGAGCACATCATCAATTATAATCCTACCGACCCGTAAATTAATATTTTAAAAAATAATTTATAAGTATAATTTAAAAAAATTTACAATAATAAACTATTAAATATTCATGCTTCTTAGGCTCTACCATTGCAAACCAAAAAAAATCGAGGAAGTAGATAAATAACAATTAAAAAAATATAAATTTTAGTTTTTAAAAAATAAATTAAAAAAAATAGAAGATAAATCTAATACAGAACTCCGCTACTAACAAGACCTATTAAGTATGCATTTGAAAATCACCATCACTTTTCTTTTTAAAAAAAATTAGAAACAAAAATTCTATTTTTATTTTATTCAGATTTCTAACAATAGAAATGTTAGTAAATAAACTTAACTATACTATTATTAATGTTGAAAGTCTAGGAGTCTTGGGAGTCAGAGTCATATAAAAACTCTCATTATCCGAAAGATGCATGAGTAATTATATGTTAATTTTGAAATATAGATGTAACCCTTGGGAAGAAGTATTATAAATATCTATTTAGTGATGTATTGTGTCTAGTAAATTTTTCTTATGGCTATAAATACCCATGGGATCATTTTGTAATGTAATAATGAGCATTTGAGCCTATGAGTATCTTCAAAAATTATAATATTATTTTATTTTGAGTCCATCATTCTTTCATTGACAACTTCAAAGTGGTATCAGAGCTATATTGTCTACCAATAGTCTTCTATAACAATCCTTTTCTCATCTCACCAAAATAAACTATGAAAATTGGTGCTTACAAATAAAAGCTCTACTTGAGTCTCAAGATCTTTAGGATCTAGTAGAAGAAGGCTATCAAGAGATAAGAGAAGGAGAGGCTCTCACTAATCAATAAAAGAAGTCTCGAAAGAAGGATAAAATAGTCCTATATTTCATCTATCAATCTATAGATGAATCACCTTTCAAGAAGATCGCAGCGGCAACCACTTCAAAGTAAACATAGGATATTCTCCAAAATTCTTATAAAAGAGTCGAGAAGGTGAAGAAAGTTCGCCTCTAAACTCTTCCAGTTGAATTTGAAGCCCTACAAATGAAGGAATTTGAATGAGTTTCGGATTATTTCATAAGAGTCTTAGCCATTGTCAATCAATTAAGGAGAAATTGTGAAATTATGGATGACATCAGAGTAGTAGAGAAAACTCTACGCTTATTGGACATCAAATTCGACTATATATCTGAAGGAAGCAGTGCAAGATTTGCAGTACTACTTTCGAAAATTTTTTCAAAAATAGCTAAAATATAGTAAAAAATTAATTAATCTAATTAATTAATTACTGATCATATTAGAATATTAAGCTCTACACTAAGGATCTAAACATAATATGTATGCATTCATATAGATCTGAAAAATAAAACTATGCAGCAAACTCTTTACTACATCTATCTATTCAGAATATAATACTTTTTTACGGATAGCTAATCACTGCAATCTAAATCTATTGGATAATATTCTGGTGTCTCACCGTAGCCGCACACATATTCAGTCTCTATGGTTGGTCCACATGGAGTTCCTGATCCCGATCGGTCCCATTGGAGTGCTAGCTCCATGACGGAACCTTCGATGGTTGATCACGATCGATCGTCCATTTTTTGATTTTTTTGGATGCTCAAGAAAATCAAAACTCATTCTTTGGAGGATGATGAGATGGTGTACAAAGTTTGATGATGATCTGATGCTCACAGCACTCGATCTCTTCATCCAAATTCAGATTTCCAAATCTAGAATTTCACTTGGCTCAAAAATCTTGATGCACTAAAAATTCTCTCATGCCCTCTCTGTGTAGAGTTTTTCTATGAAACAAGTTTTCATAGATTGAGGACTCTCTAATCTATCATACACTCTTTCAAAATATTTTTTAGATAGGTAATAAAAGAAAAAGAAATGAATGGCATGAGAGAAGAGCGTAGAGAACAATTTTCTCCCTCTCTAAACTTTTCTCACTCCAAGGACGTGCGCCCTATTATGACTTTTCTTTCTTAAAACAACCCTCACAATCCCACTCTCCTCTTTGCCACACACCCACTAAAAAATCCCTTCTTAAAGGGCGACATTAGATGGAAAATGCGCATGAGAAAAGATAAGTTAAGGGAGGTTGAGAGGTTACACCAACCACTTGAATTCAAAATTCAAGTGGTTAGTCAATCCACTTCCAACGCCCATCTAGAGTGTTTGACACATAGAAGGACTCTTCTTCTACATGCCCACACCATAGAAATCATAAAAAATTGTGCAACAAAAAATAGGTAGACGTGGAGAATAGATAAGGAAGAGATTTGGTCTTTTAAATTTTAAACCAACCAAGTTGAATTCAAAATTCAACTTAGTTTGAATTGGTCCAACCCTTAGACCAGGTCAAAGGCAGAAGAGAGGAGAGGCGGACATCCATTTTTGTATAAGAAATCTCACACAAAAATCAAAGAAGGGCATGGGACAAGGTGGAAAAGTCAAATATGGTGGGCTAGGGAGAGTTTGAATTCAAATCTTATTTGACTTGATCCGAATTGGTTTTCACCAAATTAATTAATTTAAATCAATTAGATCAAGTTAAATCTAACCAAATTAGACTTAACCCAAACCAATTAATTTATAATTAAATTAAAAATTAATTAGGTTCAGTCTCTGATCAAATCAGGATCAAATCTTCTATAGCGATTAGGTCATCTTATGAACTGATCGGGTCAAATCCAATCAAGTCCAATTCGATCGAACTTGATCGAATCCTCATTGCTCAATTAAATTAAGCTAATCAATAATTAAATTACTAATTAATCTTTTAAAAATATACAGTTTTAATTGAGTAGGTGTCTGAGCAACAGAGTTCCATCAACATAAAATTCTTGAAGAGTTCTAAATCAGTAGAACTCTTGAATCTAGTATCCTAAATTAATGAAACTCATGATCATAGAGTCTCAGACTAGTGAAACTTTTGATTAGAGTGTTTCAGATGAGTAGGATTCAAAGTCTCAGTCCAATGGAACTCTTGATCACAGAGTTTCAGTCCAGTGGAACTCTTGACTACAGTGTCCTAGGTCATCAGAACTCATGATCAGTCATCAGATTAGATAGAAACTCTTTATATATGTGACTCTATAGGTTCAAATCCTAAGCTGATAGTATAGAAACTAATTTTCAGTGTCAATCGATGTGATCATTTAGCAATGATATTCGACATTCGGATAGGTTGAATTTATCGTAATGCAACATCGACGAACCTATGGAATATGGTTATCAAATAATTCATCCCGTTGATCTCAATACTTAAAAGATGACCTAAGATTTAAGTATCAATCCTAAAAAGTCATCTACAGTGTATTTCAAATTATAATGTCCATCGAATGGACTACTCCAATCGAGATTTTGCTAAATTGAAATACATTGATGCACTTGCTCTAAACTTGGAGGGGTCAATCCCATCTTGACACATGCATTGACTTTACAAGTACTTAACTGCACCCAATAGCCTTCCATCATTGAATTAGAAATTTAGATAGTCTAATACCTAAGTATAGTGAGTTGCTTGTAAGCTACCGTGGTGATCTTAGGTCTAAGGGATACTTATACCCATATCCATTGCGAGCAATTCTTGACAACAGAGAGCTACACAGTTGGGTTATGTTTAGTAAAATATATCCCTGCACTTCACCTGCATGCTATAATAATATCTTCATACTTTTTGGTTAAGAGGACAATCAACACTTATGGCACACAATGACCTACACTCGATACGTTGTTGTCTTAGGTAACAGCGTATCATTTGATCGCGAACTAATTTAAGAACTAAATGATAAATCCTTCTTTATCGAATTTAAATAGTCCTAAGAACTTCATCAAAAAAGAGTGTTAGATATGTGTGCCCTAGAAGCCAGAATTGGCTGACACTTGTTGTACACTTCTAAGGGCAAAATTATAATTTTGACTATAAATAATAAAATGGGTTATTTTCTATCACAATGTGTATTTAGTGTCTGTGATACATCCCTTAAGTTAATGATAATGATTATTCTTATTTTCAAGAGTTGAAAATTTAAGATACGAATTTTCGTTATTAACTCATAAAATGCTTCCGATCGTAGGATCATCATGAGGATGATGATTGATCCGAAAGGTTGGTGTACAATTACTTCTTTATAGTAAATGAGTCTTGAGTCTATGATGTAGAGATACCGAAGTGAGAGTACAGATACTCATTAGAGAATGAGGGCACTGAGCGTGACCACCTTGAGCAGTCATAAGGAAGTCTACCTTCTCATCGATGATTGGCTCGAAGCTGTAGTGGTGTGTCTGGTTCTTTGATCTGAGGTGCATCGATAGTTTACCTTGAGGATGTTATAGTTTGACTACACCATGACTCGGTCTTCTAACCATTCAAAATTCTGAGGTGTATGTTGGCTATAGCATGTTCATTGTAGGAATTAGATTGCACCAAGAGAAAATCTATCTACCTCGGTAGATGAGGAGTAGCCCTATGATGATCATGAGAATCAAGTCTATAAGCTCAAGGCCATGGCAGAATGAAATAATAGAAAAAGTTTCTATTAAGATTTTTACATCGAACCTGAATCAAATGATTAAATCATATGACAGAAATTAGGGTTTAACGAGTTCACCTTAACCCTAATCTGATGGGGGCTCAAGATAGAAGAACTTAATCACATATGTAATTCACCAAGAGGTTCGTTTTCAATTTTGATGGGTTGCCACTATATACTGCTAGGTGTCACTGGTAGATTTTGGAAGCAATTAGAATGATTTGGATAATCGATTGTTCTAGTTGTCTGAATCAAAAAAATTTTGATCCATCGAAAGATATTTTGATGATGTCAATGATAGAGATCATGACATATCCCATTACTATACAGAACTGAATCTAATTGGATCACATAAATAAGAGTTTGGATCTAGATATCATCAGTTGAACTAAATCAGTTTAATTGATTTGAATTAGATTTAATTAGGTTCAAGAAAATCATGCTAGCATATGATTGAGCCTAATATTTTCCTTCTACAATCATCAAAAGTTGTCTCGACTGAGCCAAATATTTTTGGGCTTACTCAAGTACCTTTACTTGGTCTGACTGAAGATTGTTCAGATAAAAAAAGGGTTGTCTTAATTTATGAGATAAATTTGAGATAACACCTACCATTTTTCATCACCTGCTAATTCTTGTCTTTTGACTTTGGTCAAACGTTGACCTTTGACACTTGGACATTTGCCCATATGTCATGCACCCATAGGAGAGCAAATAGGGGCTTGTCTCCTTGCTAGAAATAGGAAAGGATGAGGTGCATGCCTAGGGAGGCATGTGTCTAAGGATAGGGGTGCTTGGAGTCTCATATAGATGGGACTCCAGTTGGTTCTTAGAATCAAACTAAGTGGCACCAAAGGATTCTGCTTTGACCAGTCTTGGCACCACCTAAGGGTGTTGGAGAGGGGCTATCATCTGATTAGATCAAGTGATGTCATCCCACCAATTAGATTTAGATCTGATTATACGAAGAGACGTGATTGACTGGGATGATGTGGCACTGCATGGCACAGCAGGGTCTATATAAACCCTGTCTATGCCTAGCTTTGAAAAGGTTCTCCCCTTTTTCATGCCACATAGCCATCTCCCTCTCTCCTCCATGCCTATCTCTGATCCTCTCTCCCCCCTCCATGCTCAAGGGGCTTTGGACTTCAGTTTGGTGTGATCCAGAAAAGAAAAAGATGATAAGAAAGGAAGAAGGCAGCACTGCTGCAAAAGACATCAGATCTTCAAAAGTTATTTTAAAGATCTTCAAGATCAGATCCAGATCTGATCTTTGGAGAAAAGATTGAGGAGGAGATATCCAAATCCTGTCTGAGTGGATATCGATAGAGGCCAAGCGATTGTGTGGCTACATCCAGAACCTCAGGCAATCAGCAGGATCATCACAAGGTAATAAGATTACCTAAGAATAAGGTCTAAATTAAATTTGATTTATTTTATTTTATTTTATTTTATTAGATCTATCAAATCAAATCTAAAAAGTATCAAATTTAATTTAGATCTAGAAAAATTTTTTTAAAATATTTTTCTTGATCAAATCAGATCTGAACGAACTTGATCTGAAAAATAGATTTTTTTCTTCAACTTATATCAGAGCTAGGTTCTCATAAATTATTTAAATCTAATTTTAATTTAATTTTGATCTAATAATTAGATGATTTTAGATGTCACATAAGATGTGATTAGATCTAAAATTAAAAAATTTAAAATTAAATAATTTAGATCTAAGTTCTACAAGATGCATGACTAGTTGTAGAATAGAATAGTTCTATCTATAGTCTTGCATGATTATAATTTAATTTAATTAAGTTATAATTTTATATTAATTTATTTACTATTTTTTGATATTATAAATATTATAATAAAATCTAAAAAATAAAAAATAAAAATATTTAATTTTTGGTTCATATGAGATATGATGAATGCATGTTTAGACTAGTTGTAGAATAGTTCTACATAATTATCTAGAATAGAATTTATTTTAATATGATCAATTTAAATTTAATTTTTTAAATAATTATGAGATAATTTAGATCTAAAAATATGCATGATATGATACATGAGATGTATGTAAAATATGTTTATAGTTAGATCAATTTTTTAATATGAGATGTATGATGTAGATCTAACTAGTTTTGTAGTTTTTATATTTCTAATTAAGGTATTTTCCTTGGCCATCCGATCATAAGAATAAAGTAGGGTTTAAATGCCCTCTCCTTCCATTCGATGGGGTGTTCTTATGATGTGTAGGGGTGCGCATGTTTATCCTTAATCAAAAATTTAAAAAAATTATTTTCTACAAAACCCTAGATCCTGAAATTTTAGGATTTTATTTACATATTTTATTTGTGAATCCTAAACTTAATTAAGAATTAAGATTATGAAATATATATTAGGTCTAAAATTAAGAATTTTAGATCTAAGACATATTCATAAAATTGAATTCAAGTTTGGGTAGCTCAATTAGGTCTAAGCGGTTGATCAAATCGAATCAAGAGTTGGTTAAATGGGATCAAGAGTGCTTAAATTGACCAGCTTAATAGGATTAAGTCTAGATTAAGATCGAATCACATGAGTGATCGATCAAGCTAAGACCCAATTAGGCTCAGTGGTTAGAGTCTGGATTGTAGGCTAATCTGATTGGTTCTGACTTAATAATTTGGTGTCTAAGGTAAGTTTGATAGATACGACCGACTAATTTTTAATTGAGAGCTACTCGACTCGAATTTATTCTTATCGAGTTAATGGCATATCCCTTTCACTGGTCTCACTTACCTGATCATATTTATTGGCTCAGTCCTGATCTGAGGTGGCCAATAATCCGAGCTAACCCATGCCACTAGGTTAGTCATAATGGTTATGACTATGTCAAGTCTAGTTTAATGAGACCTAAATCAAATCTTCCTAAAAAAAGATTAAGTCTAAGGTCTTCAACCATTGTAGATATGCGGGCCCTTTCCGAGGTTAATTGTTCTTGACTGGTTACAGTGGTTCAGTTGCACCAAAAAGATGCAATCATGTCTATTAGGCATTGGATGCTATCGACTGGAGGATGGATTGGGCTCAATATTTTGGATACGGTGAGAGACTCAATTAGGAATCCAATCTATGCAAATGATGGGTCTGACTTAACTAAGGAGTGGATCAATATTTCGGGCATGGTGAGATTCATGAATTAGAGATCAAGTTTGAGTGCACCATGATTAGAGAATCATTGAACAAGAGTTGTTCACTCATTAGCTAACCCATCTTCAATAACTGTTAGGTGAGGTGATGAGTCAATTAGTGGGACCACACCATCCACTAGAAATCATTAATCATGAAGATTTTCATATCTCTACAGAGGGAGTGTGGGGATCCAAAAAAATAGTGAAAGCTAATTTGTTTAAAAATAAAATCCTTAAATAAATTGATCAAGTCTTAATTATAATATTTAACTAAAAATTTTTGACTTTCTACAGAAAAATGTCTGCATCCAACCCACTAGCATGTATCCTAGACATCCATACACTGACCGGATCTAATTATAAGGATTGGCTCTAAAATTTTAAAATTATTTTAGATTTTGAGAAGTTAACTCATGTATTGGACCAGGATCCTTCCATCTTACTAGCTCATCCATCCGTTGAAAAGAGAGCGTCTCTTGACAAGTGGATGGATGAAGATAATAAGGCTAGATATTACATGTTGGGCTCGATGTCTGATAAGCTTCAGCACCAACATGAAGATATTAAGACTTTTCGTCAAGTGTTGGCTCACCTACAAGAGATGTTTGGTGAATAGAGTCGCACAGCCAAGTATCAAATCACTAAACGACTATTGAAGGCTAAAATGTATGATGGACAGTCAGTCCAAGATCATTGTCTAATGATGATCAAGGACTTAGAAGAGCTTGAGTAGCTTGGAGTGAAGTTGGACCTGGATTTGCATAATGATATAATTCTGCAATCTTTAACTAATGCATATGGGCAGTTCATCATGAACTACCATATGCATAAACTTCAAAATTTCTTGGCCAAGCTTATGAATATGCTGGTTACTACTGAGCTTTCTATGAAAGGTTCTAAAGGCTCAGTGCTTGCTATGGAATGAACTTCTTCCAAGAGAAAGTCTTTTGGAAAGAAGAAGAAGTCTGTGAAAAGGAAAAAGATGGAAGAAGGAAAGAAGAAAAAGGTAGAGTTAAAGAAGAAGGCCATTGACAAAGGAAAGTATTTTCATTGCAACACTGACAGCCATTGGAAGCGGAACTACCCTACATACCTGGCCACCCTGAAGAATAAGGAGGCAGGTCCTTTTGGAGGTATGCTCGTTATTGAGTCTAACCTTACGATTTCTTCTACATCCAGTTGGGTGCTTGACTCTGGTTCTAGTACTCATTTATGCACTTCTATGCAGGGTCTTAAGGATAGTAGGAGGCTGAGGAATGGTGAGATGATCCTATGCATTAGGAATGGAGCAAGAGTTGCTACTGTGGCCATGGGAACATACCCTCTTTAACTACCATCTGGTTTAGACTTAGTATTAAAAGATTGTTATTATGTGCCTGCAGTAAGCAGAAATTTGATTTCTATTTCAAGGCTAGCACTAGAAGGCTATGTAATTAATTTTCTTAAGGACCATTGTAACATTCTTTATGAAAGAAATAAAATTTCAAGTGGTTTCCTTATTAACGATCTTTACTAGTTACATATTGATGTATTTATTTTTAATATCGAGCAAAATGTGAATGCCATGAAATGACCAAGGGATAGTCCAAACGATAGGTATCTATGGCACCTAAGACTAGGTCATATAGCAGAAGATAGAGTTAACAAATTGAAGAAAATTGGGCTATTGAGTCCATTGATTTTTGAGTCATATCCAATTTATGAATCTTATCTTTATGGCAAAATGACTAAGCTCCCTTTTGTAGGACATGGAGAAAGAGCCATGGATCTTCTTGCCCTAGTATATACTGATGTGTGCGGCCCATTTGATGTGCCAGCTAGAGGCAACTTTGTCTATCTCATAATCTTTATTGATGATTTATCTAGGTATGGGTATGTGTATCTTATGAGACATAAATCTGAAGCTTTTAAAAAATTCAAAAAATTCATACATAATGTAGAGAGCAAACTAAAAAACCCATTAAGATTCTTCGATCAGATCGAGGAGGTGAATACCTTAGTCGAAAATTCCTAAACTATCTCAAAGAAAATGACATAATCTCTCAATGGACTCCACTTGGAATACCTTAATTCAATAGGATTTCAGAATGGTGAAATCAGATCCAATTAGATATGATTCGATCCATGATGAGCTTCATAGACCTTCCTAATTTTTTTAGGAACATAGTTTGTTAACTGCAATATACTTACTGAATAGGGTTTCTTCTAAAATCATTTCTACCATACTGTATGAGATATGGCATGGTAAGAAACCAAGTCTGAGTCATCTCAGAATTTGGGGTTGCGTGGCTCATGTCAAAAGACAACAAATGAATAAGTTAGACTATTGATCCTTTAGAGCTTGATTTATAGGATATCCTAAAGAGTCATTAGGATATTATTTTTATATTCTAGAAGATCACAATGTGACTGTGAGTCGACATGCCATCTTTCTTAAAAAATAGTTTATTCAAGATAGCAGCATTGGAAAGCAGATCCAGCTTGAGGAGAAAGTCTCACAAGAGCAATGAGCTAAGGACCAAATGGAACCAAATCAGATTGAGCCAATTCAATCACTACCTCCTCCACCTCATAGATTGAAAAGGATTTTCCATCCTCCTAAGAGGTACTTAGGTACTATTTCAGAGAAAGTAGAGAAAATGTTCCTCGTAGGTAATGGGGTTTATGATGATGATCCTAAAATCTATGATGAGGCGATATCGGATATCGACTCTAAGAAATGGTTAGAGATAATGAAGTCAAAAATTGACTCGATGCGCTCAAACCAAGTCTGGACCTTGGTAGATCCACTAGAAGGTATAGTACCTATTGGGTGTAAATGGATCTATAAGAGAAAGATTGATGCAGATGGAAATGTGAAGACATTCAAAGCTAGATTAGTGATAAAAGGATATAGTCAACGCAAAGACATTGACTATCAAGATATCTTTTCGTCAGTAGCTATGCTGAAATTCATCCGCACATTGCTTGCTATTGCAGCCTATTTCGATTATAAAATATGGTAAATGGATGTAAAAATGGCATTCTTAAATAGATATCTTGAGGAAGATATCTATATAGAACAGCTGCTAGATTTCACATCCAGTGATGCTGATCATAAGGTATGCAAACTATAAAGGTAACATATGGACTTAAGCAAGCATCTCAAAGTTGGAATACTCATTTTAATGATGTGATCAAATTATTTGATTTTATCAAAAATGAGGAGGAACCATATATCTTTAAAAAGGTCAGTGGAAGTGCTGTTGTCTTCCTCGTATTGTACTGAATGATATCCTCCTTATTGAAAATGATATTCCCATGTTGACCATAGTTAAAATATGGTTATTCAAAGAATTCTCCATGAAAGATCTAGAAGAATCATCCTTTATTCTAAAAATTAAGGTCTATAGAGATAGACCGAATAGGATGCTAGGACTTTCACAGAAGATGTACATAGAGGAAGTGCTAAAGAGGTTTAGCATGGAAAACTCTAAGAGGAATTTGGTACCCTTCAGACATGGCATTTACCTCTCCAAGAGTTCCAAGCATTCATCTCTAAGAGGGATTTGGAAGTCTGTTTGTGTGTAATGTTGGTGCTGTCAGTTGGAAGAGTTCCAAGCAGACAGTGATAGTAGATTCCACTATAAAAGTAGAATACATCGCTGCATCAGAAGCTGTGAAGTAGGCATTTTGGTATAAAAAGTTTGTCGTAGAGATCGGAGTGATGCCATCAGATGCCATTCCTCTTTACTATGACAATAATGGCACCATAGCCCTTGCTAAGGAGCCAAGATCTCACCAAAAATTCAAGCATATTGAGCGGCAATACCACCTAATCCACGATTACCTTGAGAAGAGTTACATCGAGGTCAAGAGAGTCGACTCCGTAGACAATACGGTAGACCCATTCACAAAGCCATTGGGCTAGCAGAAGATCGAAGCCCACCTTGAGAAGATGGGACTTAGATTTGTAGTCAATTGACTTTAGGTCAAGTGGGAGTTTATTAGATATGTGTGCCCTAGAAGCCAGAATTGGCTGACACTTGTTGTACACTTCTAAGGACAAAATTTTAATTTTGATGATAAATAATAAAATAGATTATTTTCTATCATAATGTGTATTTAGTGTCTGTGATACATCCCTTGAGTTAATGGTAATGATAATTCTTATTTTCAAGAGTTAAAAATTTAAGACATGAATTTTTATTATTAACTCATAAAATGCTCCTGACCATAGGATCATCATGAGGATGGTGATTGATCCGAAAGGTTGGTGTACAATCACTTCTTTATAGTAGATGAGTCTTGAGTCTATGGTGTAGAGACATCGGAGCGAGAGTACAGGTACTCGTTAGAGAACGAGGGCACTGAGCATGACCACCTCGAGCAGTCATAAGAAAGTCTACCTTCTCATCGATGACTGGCTTGAAGCTGCAGTGGTGTGTCTGATTCTTTGATCTGAGGTGCATCGGCAGTTCACCTTGAGGGTGTTATAGTTTGACTACACCATGACTCGATCTCCTAGCCATTCGAAACCTTGAGGTGTATGTTGGCTATAGCATGTTCATTGTAGGAATTGGATTGCACCAAGAGAGAATCTATCTACCTCGATAGATGAGGAGTAGCCCTATGATGATCATGAGAATCAAGTCCATAAGCCCATGGCCATGGTAGAGTGAAATAATAGAAAGAGTTTCTATTAATGTTTTTACATTGAACTTGAATCAAATGATTAAATCATATGACAGAAATTAGGGTTTGACGAGTTCACCTTAACCCTAATCTGATCGGAGCTCAAGATAGAAGAACTTAATCACACATGTAACTGCACCAAGAGATTTATTTTTAGTTTTGATAGGTTGCCACCATATACTGCTAGGTGTCACTGATGGATTTTGGGAGCAATTAGAATAATTTGGATGATCGATCATTCTAGTTGTCTGAATCAGAAAAGTTCTGATCCATCGGAAGGTGTTTCGATGATGTTGATGATAGAGATCATGACATATCCCATTACCATACAGAACTGAACCTAACTAGATCACACAAATAAGGATTTAGATTTGAATATCATCAACTGGACAAATCCAGTTCAATTTATTTGAATTAGATTTAATTAGGTTCAAGAAAATCATGCTAGCATACGATTGAGCCTAATGTTCTCCTTCTACAATCATCAAAAGTTATCTCGACTGAGCCAAATGTGTTTGGACTCACTCAAGTACCTTTACTTGGTCTGACTGAAGATTGTCCAGGTTAGAAAAGAATTATCTTAATTTATGAGATAAATTTGAGATAACACCTATCATTTTTTGTCATCTGCTAATTCTTGTCTTTTGACTTTGGTCAAATATTGATCTTTGACACTTAGATATCTATCGATGTGTATGCACCCATAGGAGAGCAGATTGTTAGATATATGTATCCTAGAAGCCAAAATTGGCTGACACTTGTAATACACTTCTATGAGCAAAATTATAATTTTGACTAATATTAATAAAATAGATTATTTTCTATCACATATGTGTATTTAGTGTCTGTGATACATCCTTTGAGTTAATGGTAATGATAATTCATATTTTCAAGAGTTAAAAATTTAAGACATGAATAATCATTATTAACTCATAAAATGCTTTCGACCATAGGATCATCACGAGGATGGTGATTGATTCGGAAGATTGGTGTACAATCGCTTCTCTTTAGTAGATGAGTCTTGAGTCTACGGTGTGGAGACACCGAAGCAAGAGTACAGGTACTCGTTAGAGAATGAGGGCACTGAGCGTGACCACCTCGAGTAGTCATTAGGGAGTCTACCTTCTCATCAATGACTGACTCGATGCTGCAGTAGTGTGTCTGGTTCTTTGATCTGAGATGCATCGATAGTTCACCTTGAGGGTGTTATAGTTTGACTACACCATTACTCGATCTCCTAGCCATTCGGAATCCTGAGGTGTATGTTGGCTATAGCATGTTCATTGTAGGAACTGGATAGCATCAAGATGGAATCTATCTACCTCGATGGTAGAGGAGCAGCCCTATGATGATCATGAGAATCAAGTCCAGAAGCTCCATGGCCATGGCAGAGTGAAATAATAGAAAGAGTTTCTATTTAGGTTTTCACATCGGACTTGAATCGAATGATTACATCATATGACAGAAACTAGGGTTTGATGAGTTCACCTTAACCCTAATCTGATCAAAGCTCAAGATAGAAGAACTTAATCACATAGGTAGCTGCACCAAGAGGTTCGCATTCAGCTCTGATGGGTTGCCACCATATACTGCTAGGTGTCACTGGTGGATTTTGGGAGCAATTAGAATGATTTAGATGATCGATCATTCTAGCTATTCAAATCAGAAGAGTTCTGATCCATCGAAAGGAGTTTCGATGATGTCAATGATAGAGATCATGACATATCCCATTACCATACAGAATTGAACCTAACTGGGTCACACAAACAAGGGTTTGAATCTGGTGATCATCACTTGAACTGATCCAGTTCAATTGATCTGAATGAGATTCAATTAGGTTCAAGAAAATCATGCTAGCACTCGATTGAACCTAACATTCTTCTTTTACTATCACAAATAAGTTATCCTGTCTGAGCCAAAGGAGATCAGAGGCCTTCACTTTGTCTGACTGGAGCTTATCCAAGTCAGAAAAGGTTGTCTTATTTTGTAAGACATTACCTACCATTTTTGATCACCTGCCATTTCTCATTCTTTGACTTTGGTCAAAAGTTGATCTTTGACTGGTCAAATATTGACCATAGATACTTTAACTTCTATCCACGTGTCATGCACCTATTGGAGGACTGGTGGGGGCTTATCCTCCTGCCAGAACTTGGCAAGAAGGAGGGCGCATGCAACCTTAGGCGTGCGCCCAAGTTGGAGGTGCCCAAAAGTCCTCCATCTCCTTTTTGGATTTCAATTAGAGTTCTCCTAAGAACCAACTTTGACTGGTCTTAGGCGCCCTCTAAGGAGAATTCTAGGGAACTCTATTCCCACCAATCAAATTTAGATCTGATTTCACAAAGAGTTATGGTTGGTTGGGAAGGAGAGGAATTGGATCATAGACAGTCTATAAATAAGACCCTACGCCCAACTCAAATTAGATTAGAAAGCAATTGAAATCCCATGCCCCAAGGCTGCCTCTCCCCTCTTCCTCCATGCCAAACCCACCTTCTCCCTCTCTTCTCCATGTCCAAAAGAGTTTTGGACCTTGGTTGGTGCGATCCAAAATGAGAGAAAGATGACTGAAAGCTAGAAGGCTGCACTGCTGCATAGGACAACTGCTGATCTTTGAAAAGAGTTTTGAAGATCCTCCAAATCAGATCTAGATCTAATTTTTGGAGACATGATAGAAAAGAAGAGGATCTCCAAATCTAGTCTGAGTGAATATCGGTAGAGGCTAGGCACTTGCGTGGCTAGATCCAGAACCTTTCGCTGCTTACAGGATCATCAATGGATAATAGAATTATCCACTTCAAGATAAATTAAATTTAATTTAATTTATCTAAATTTATTTTAATTATTAAAATAATAATAATCAGATCTGAAATATCTTAGATTTGATCTGGATCAAAGAAAAATTTTTAAAATATATCTCTTGATCTGATCAGATCTGAACGAACTTGGTCCGAAAAATTAGGATTGCACTTCACAGATAGGGGCTTGTCACCTTGCTAGAAAGAGGAAAGGAGGGGGCACATGCCTAGGGAGGCATGTGCCCAAGGATAAGGATGCCTGGAGTTCCATATGAAGAAAATCCTGATTTTTTGGATCGAATTCGTTCAGATCTGATCGGATCAAGAGATATATTTTAAAATTTTTTTTCTTTGATCTGAATCAGATCTGGAATATTTCAGATCTAATTTTTATTTATTCTAATAATTAAAATAAAATCTAGATAAATTAAATCAAATTTAATTTACCTTGATGTAGGGTAATCCTATTACCCTATGATGATCCTGTAAGCAGTGGAAGGTTATGGATCTAGCCATACAAGTTCCTGGCCTCTACCGATATCAACTTGGACTGAATTTGGAGATTCTCTTCTTCTCTATCACATCTCCAAAAATTAGATCTAAATCTGATTTGGAGAATCTTCAAAATATCTTTCGAAGATCAGCAGTTGTTCTTTACAGCAGCGCAGCCTTCTAGCTTTCTGTCGTCTTTCTCTCATCTAGATCGCACCAACTAAAATCTCAAACTACTTTGGGCATGGAGAGGGGAGGGAGAAGATGGACTTGGCATGGAGGAGGAAGAGAGAGGCAACCTTGGGCATAGGGAATTCATGCTCTCTTTGAGTTGGGCGTAGGGTCTTATTTATAGACTATGCATGATCCAACTCCTCTTCTTCCCAACCAATCACAACCCTTTATGAAATCAGATCTAAATTTGATTCGTGGGAATAGAGTCCCTTAGATTCCTCCTTAGATGGCGCCTAAGACCAGTCAAACTTGGTTCTTAGGAGGAGTCTATTTGGAATCCAAAAAGGAGATGGAGTCCCTATCCAACAGGGACGCCTGGGCGACTCCAGCTTGGGCCCTTGGCGTGCGCCCTCCTCCTTGCCAAGTTCTGGTAGGGGGACAAACCTCCACCAACTCTCCAATAGGTGCATGAGATGTAGATAGAAGTCAAAATGTCAATGGTCAACATTTGACCAATCAAAGGTTAACTTTTGACCAAAGTCAAAGGACGAGAAATAACAGATGACCAACAGGTATTGTCTTGCAAAATAAGATAATCTTTTCTGACCTAGACAGGCTCTAGTCAGACCAAGTGAAGGCCTCTAATCGAGCATAAACTTTTTTGGCTCAGTCAGGACAACTATTTATGATAGTAAAAGAAGAAAGTTAGGTTCAATCGAGTGCTAGCACGATTTTTTTGAACCTAATTGAATCTCATTCAGATCAATTGAACTAGATCAGTTCAATTGATGATCACTAGATTCAAACTCTTATTTGTGTGATTCAGTTAGGTTCAGTTCTGTATGATAATGGGATATGTCATGATCTCTATCATCGACATCATCGAAACTCCTTTCGATGGATCAGAACTCTTCTGATTCGAACAGCTAGAATGATCGATCATCTAAATCATTCTAATTGCTCCCAAAATCCACCAGTGACACCTAGCAGTATATGGTGGCAACCCATCAGAGCTGAATGCGAACCTCTTGGTGCAGCTACCTGTGTGATTAAGTTCTTCTATCTTGAGCTCCGATCAGATTAGGGTTAAGGTGAACTCGTCAAACCCTAGTTTCTGTCATATGATGTAATCATTCGATTCAAGTCCGATGTGAAAATCTAAATAGAAACTCTTTCTATTATTTCACTCTGCCATGGCCATGGGCTTCTGGACTTGATTCTCATGATCATCATAGGGCTGCTCCTCTACCACCGAGGTAGATAGATTCCATCTTGATGCAATCCAGTTCCTACAATGAACATGCTATAGCCAACATACACCTCAGGGTTCCGAATGGCTAGGAGACCGAGTAATGGTGTAGTCAAACTATAACACCCTCAAGGTGAACTATCGATGCACCTCAGGTCAAAGAACCAGACACACTACTGTAGCATCGAGTCAGTCATTGACGAGAAGGTAGACTTCCTAATGACTACTCGAGGTGGTCACGCTCAGTGCCCTCGTTCTCTAACGAGTATCCTATACTCTCGCTTCAGGTGTCTTCACACCGTAGACTCAAGACTCATCTACTAAAGAGAAGTGATTGTACACCAACCTTTCGGATCAATCACCATCCTCATGTGATGATCCTATGGTCGGGAGCATTTTATGAGTTAATAATGATTATTCATGTCTTAAATTTTCAACTCTTGAAAATATGAATTATCATTACCATTAACTCAAAGGATGTATCACAGATACTAAATACACATATGTGATAGAAAATAATCTATTTTATTGATTTATAGTCAAAATTATAATTTTGCCCCTAGAAGTGTATTACAAGTGTCAGCCAATTCTGGCTTCTAGGGCACATATATCTAACAATCTCCCACTTGTCCTAAAGCCAATTGGCTATAAGTCTAAGTCCCATCTTCTCAAGGTGGGCTTCGATCTTCTGCTGGCCCAATGGCTTTGTAAGTGGGTCTGCCACATTATCTGTGGAGTTGACTCTCTTGACCTCGACATAACCCTTTTCGAGGTAATCATGGATGAGGTGGTATCGCCGCTCAATGTGCTTGGATTTTTGGTGAGACCTCGGCTCCTTAGCAAGGGCTATGGCGCCATTGTTGTCGCAGTATAGAGGAATGGCATCTGATGGCATTACTTCCGATTTCTGTAGCAAACTTCTTATACCAGAATGCTTCCTTCGCAACCTCTGATGCAGTGATATATTCTGCTTCCATGGTGGAATCTGCTATCACTGGTTTGCTTGGAACTCTTCAAGCTGACAGCACCACCATTGCACACAAATAGACTCCCAGATGTCGACTTTCGATCATCTACATCGGACATGAAATCTGAGTCTGTGTATCCCTGGACTTGGAGTTCTCCATTACCAAAGACCAACATCATATCCTTAGTTCTTCTCAAGTACTTAAGGATACATTTCACAGAAGTCCAGTGTTCTTCACCTGGATTTGACTGATATCTGCTTGTGACACTCACAGCATGGGCTATATCAGGTCGTGTACATAGCATGGCATACATGAGGCTCCCTATTGCAGAAGCATAAGGGATCTTGCTCATGCATTCTATTTCCTCAGGTGTGCTAGGGCACATCTTCTTGGAAAGATGAATACCATGTCTGAAGGGTATTAATCCCCTCTTAGAGTTTTCATACTAAACCTCTTTAGTACTTTCTCTATGTACATCTTCTGTGAAAGTCCTAGCATCCTATTCGGTCTATCCCTATAGACCTTAATTCCTAGAATAAAGGATGCTTCACCTAGGTCTTTCATGGAGAATTTCTTGGACAACCATATTTTAACTATCGTCAACATGGGAAAATATCATTACCAATAAGGAGGATGTCATCCACACACAATACGAGAAAGA
>QRFJ01006168.1:0-38078 GCA_006176705.1 Cocos nucifera | reverse complement strand
ACTAATTTGTAGGAATAGTTCTAAACATAGTTAGTTAGATTGAAGCTTATTTGATAAATTAAATTTAAATCTAATTTTTTAGATTAGTTATGAGATAATTTAGAATCCTAAAAATATGCATGATTCGATACATGAGATTGTATGCAAATATGCCATGATTATTCTAATTTGTATATGAGATATATGTATAGATCTAAAATTATTTTGTAGTAAATTACATGTTTCAGATTAAGGCATTCCCTTGCTCGTCCGGCTCATAAGAATAAAGAAGGATTTTAAAGGCCCTCTCCCTTTCATCCGATGGGAGTTCTTATGTCGTATAGGGGTGCTGCGCGTTCGCTTAATCAGAAATCCAAAACTTACTTTCTGCAAAATCTAGATCGCTGAAATCCTAGGATTTTTATTGTGCATATTTTAATTTATGAACCCTACTTAATTAAAAATTAAGATTAAAATATTAATTATGTTCTAAAATTGAGAATTTTAGATCTAGATATATTCATATACTGGGTTGGGCTTGGGTAGCTCAATTAGGTCTAGTGGTTGATCAAAAAATCAAGAGTTGGTTAGATGGGATCAACAATGCCTTGAATTGACCAGCCTAATAGGATTAGTTTGGGTTAAGATGAGTCAGAATCAAGCAGAGTACGAATTAAGGCTCAAAAAGGAGGTTAGAGTCTGGATTGTAGGCTAATCCAATTGGTTCTGACTCAATAATTTGGTGTTTAAGATAAATTTGGCACATACGATCGACTGATTTTTAATTGAGAGCTGCTCGACCTGAATGCGTTCTTGTACGAGTTAATGACATATTCCTTCCACCGATTTCACTTACCTGGCCATATCTGTTGACTCAGTTCTGATCTGAGGTGGTTAATAATCCGAGCTAACCCATGCCACTAGGTTAGTCATAATTATGACTATGACAAGTCTAGTTTAATGAAACCTAAATCAATTCTTCCTAAGAAAAGATTAAGTCTAAGGTCTTCCATCATTGTAGATGTGCGGGCCCTTTCTAAGGTTGATTGTTCTTGGCTGGATATAGTAGCTCAATTGCACCGAGAAGATGCAACCATGTCTATTAGGCATTGGATGCTATGGGCTGGAGGATGAGTTGGGCTCAAATATTCTTGGATACGGTGAGAGACTCAATTAATTACAGTTTTGCCCAAAATGTTGGGTTTCTGAACTTTAAAACTAAGGAAGTGGATCAATATTCTGGATATGGTGAGATTCATGATTAGATTAGAGAGTTTGGGTGCAGTCCATGATTAAAGAATCATTGAAATAAAGAGTTGTTCACCAATTGGCTAACCCATCAACCAATAACTGTTAGGTGAGGTGATGAGTCAGTTGGTGAGAGCCGCACCACCACTAGAATCATTAATCGTGGAGATTTTGCATCTCTATAGAGGAAGTATAGAGATCCAAAAAAATAGTAGAAGCTAATTTATTTAAAAATAAAAATTTTAAATAAATTGGTCAAGTCAATAAATTAAAGTATCTAACTAGAATCTTTGACTCTCTATAGAAAAATCTGCTTCCAACCTAATTAGCAACGTATCCTGGACCAACACATAGACTGACCAACCAATACAAAGATTGTCAGGAACTACAAAATAATTTGGGTTCCAGAAAGTTAACCCATGTATTGGATCAGGACCGTCCACTATCAGCCCACCATCCACTGAATAGAGAGCGTCATCTAGAAAACTAGATAGATGAAGATAATAAGGTCAGATAATTAACAGTTGGGGCTCGATGTCTGATGAGCTTCAGCGCCAAACATGAAGGATATCGGACTGCTTGCCAATGTTGCTCACCTGCATGGAGATGTTTGGTGACAGAGTCCGTGCAGCCAAGTATCAAGTCAATGAAATGGCTTTTTAAGGCTAAGATGCGTGATAGGGCAGTCAGTCCAAGATTACGGTATCTGAGATAATAAAGGACTTGGAAGAGCTTTGAGAAGCTCGATGTGAGTTAGACTGGATCTACAGAATGAATGTTATTTCTAACCTTGATTGATGCATATATAGCAATTCATCATGAATTACCACATGCATAAAACTTCAAATTCTTTGACCGAATTAATGAACATGCTGGTCACCGCTGAGCTTTCTATGAAAGGTTCTAAAGGCTTAGTTTTTTGCTATAAAGATGGACTTCTTCAAAAAAAAGTCTTCTGGAAAGAAGAAATAAGTCTAACGAAAAAGCAGAAGGTGGAAGGAGCAAAGAAGAAGAAGGTAGAGCCGAAGAAGAAGGCCGATGTCCAAAGAAAAGTTATTTTCCATTTGCAATAGTGACGGCCATTGGAAGCAAACTGCCTAGGCGTTACCTGGCATCCTGAAGAACAAGAAGGAAGGTCCTTCTAAAGGTATGCTCGTTATTAAGTCTAACGATTGACGATTTCTTCTGCATCCAGTTGGGTGCTTGACTCTAGTTCTTGATGCGTGCTAATTTATAGCTATGGCAAGTGCACCAATGTTCAGTCGATCAAGTAATAAAGTGAATGAGTAGAGTATCGTCCCTAGAGGATTGGAAAATAAGTACTGAAAAGCTCTTTCCTATGCTTTATTTAGAAGATCGATTTATGAGAATAAGAAATTAAAAAAAAATAAAAAAATAATTAAAAGTTTTTAATTAAATAGAGAGAGTGTAAATTATTAGGGTTTTAAATTCAAGAGCAATGGATTACTAAGGCAATCGGTTCACCAACTCAGTCAATACAATATTCAGATTTTTAGATTAATTTTATTTCATGTGACGGTGGAGTCTCCTAATTTATTCACTACCCTTTGGTCCAGGCATAGCAAAACTATTAATATTTATTAATTATCCTTTGGTCCAGGTGTAATTTAAATAAATATTAATGCATTAGGTTTTGTGAAACCCTCTAATTAAAATACGCTGCGTCCAAAGCGCACTAAAATTCCCGCATGCATATGAATTCTAATTTGATTCATAATACAAGGTATATAATCAAGAAGCATTAACATAGATGTACTTGGTCCGTAACATCTATGTTCATCAGATCAATTAGAAGATGGCCAGTAATCTAAAAGCATTAAGATCAGATTTATATACTCCTCATGAATAAAATTTAAAAATAAGTCATACTGAATATTGCATCAAAAGAGTGGCTACACCTTAGCCTTAGTAAAATAAAATTTAGTTCATGATAACAAATTCAAAAATAGTAAATAAAATAAAAAGCATAGAGAAATTAGACTGTTTGATTGCTGAAATTGATTGTCTGCTGCTCTTGATGTGGAGAACTTGGCGAAGAAGAAGAGGCTCCTTGATCGATGTCTTGATCGTTCGAAGAAAAATCAAAAAAAACTCTTTTTGATTTTCTCATAAATCACTTTTTTTTATCTCTCTCCTCTCTCTTTCTCTCTCTCTTTCTCCTCTCTCTCTCTTTCTCCCCGTCTCTCTCTTTGTCTCTCTCTAATTCTTCTATTTTTTTCTTTTTTTTTTCACGACAACCATAGGTTTTTTATAGATAAAGAATTTGATTTCCCCCCAAAAGTCCATCAAAAACTAGGTTTAAGACTCCCAAAATAACTCAAATTAAGATCTGGGTAATTTCTGGCCGTTGGATGGTGATCAAACGGTCTAAAAACCACTCAAAAAGCCCTTAAAATAACCCAGATCAAGTCAAATTTAATATCAACCGTTGGATCAAATCTGGGCCGTCCGATCGCATTCAAATAAGCCTTCAGATCTTTAGTTTTACGTCGGGATGAATCTCAGCCATTGGATCTCGATCAGGTGCTGTGGATGCCATCCATCAGTGCCTTCTTTTCGACCGTTCGATCAAGTTTCATTGAAAATCGCCCGTTGGATCAATCAGAATTCCTAAATTGCCCTCCATGGACCATGCGCGAGCCCGATGTTGCATGGACTGCCGCATTCTTCATCCAATCAGAGCGCGTCTCTTGCCATGAAATTCTCAAAATACCCTTCAGATGGTCCATCGTGCGCCGCAAAAAATGCTGACGTCATCTGACGTCAGCGTTGCATCGGCGTTTTTTTTTTTTTTTTTTGAAATTCAATTCTGGGCTCGTTTGAAGTCCGTTTTGCCTGAAATTTTTTTCATCTGAACCAAAAAAATAAGATCTTCACATTGGTGGCCTTCTTTCCTACATAAGATTAATAAAAGTATCAATTTCTAATAAAATAGATTAATTTATTTTATAATTTAATACTTTTATTAGTATATTTTTACCACTTATCACACCCCCCAACTTAGTCATTGCTAGTCCCTTAGCAATGTTTTATTTAATACCATGTTTCAATAAGATTATCCATCACAAAGATAAAATCTAGGATTAAAGGTCAAAAAGTTTAGAAAATACTGCTAACTAAGCATTGAGCTTCAGAAGCAAATTTTTCAGTCAATACAATTAAAAACTTTCTTAGAGTACATCAAAGATCTATAGCACTTGTGTTCATGATGACTAACTTTAGCATTTCAGTATTAAATTAAAAGAATAAAAGTATCCTCTCTTATCACCTATTTTGGTCAATTTTCTATACATTCTCAATTTTATACTCATGAATTAAGGTAGCTTTCACACTGCCTTTTCTTTTCTTTTCTTTCTTTTTTTTTTTCTTTTTTTTTTTTTTTTTTTTTTACTGTGCTGAGCATCCTGGCCTTTCCTTCACCATTTTACATGAATTTTCATACTTGACCTAGGTGCAGAGACCCAGTTACTAGGCTTTGGGCAATCCACATATACTCTATCTTTTGCACTTTATTTATAGGCAGGTAGCTCTTTCCTTAAATTCAAGTTTCTTTGATTAGAATGTATATTAATTACCAATTTTCAGTGATAATTGAATCCTCAGTTGGCCTTATAATCAATACCTACTTTGCCTTGTTAGTGTGCATGTGCAATAAAAAGTGCTAATAATCTTTTAATGACCTAAGTAGGCTGCTAAAAGTTGACCAACTAATCTACTTCTTTAACTCATTACATTCATTAGCAAATAATTCTATCTTTTATCACTTATCCAGTTTATCTTGCTCAAGATTTTCTTCTTGACACATGGGTTTTTTTTTTTTTTATTAATTATTGTTCTACATTGTCTTAAAGGAGAAAGAAAAATAAAGGATGTAATAAAGGATAGGAAGGAATACACCTGATTTGGTTCAGTCTGGTTCTTTGGAGCTTTGAAATTTTGCTTGAGTTCTCATTGATTTTTCTGCAAAATTGAAAATACACACCAGAGCAGTAAAAGAGCAACAACAAATTACTGAAAAATAAAAGAAAAGAAAAATGATCAAAACTAAAAAGAAAAGAAACAACCTATCTAGTAGTTCTGATTTATAGTCTTCAGCTTGACTTTCTTTAAGTTCTAAAGTGGATCAATCCGGTGCCACTTCAATTGGAATACTTTCATGTTTGATCGAGTCTTCTTTCAATTTGACATTGCTCGCTTTTATAGTCTCAAACCTATTTTCTACAGAATTCTCATATAATGGATTGTCAATAATGTCAATTAAAAAATAAGTTTGATTATCATCAGGATGTTTAGTATCTTTAAAAACATTAAAAGTAACTTGTTCATCTTGGACTCTAAGAATTAATTTTTCTTGTTGAACATCTATTAAAGCTCCTCCAGTAGCTAAAAAGGGTCTCCCTAAAATAAGGGGTACATCATAATCTTCTTCCATATCAAGAACAATAAAATCAACAGGAAAAATAAACTTGTTTACCTTTACCAAGACATCCTCCACTATACCTCTTGGATATTTAATGGATCTATCGGCTAATTGAAGAGTAATAGTGGTAGGCTTTGGTTCTCCTAGACCCAGCTTTCCTGAAAATAGAAAAAGGCATGAGATTAATGCTTGCTCCTAAATCACATAAAACTTTATCAAAACTACAATCACCAATAATGCAGGGGATAGTAAAACTCCCTGGATCTTTTAGCTTCTGTGGTAATTTATTTTGAAGTATTGCTGAGCATTCTTCATTCAAATTTATTCTCTCATGCTCCTTCAGCTTTTTCTTATTTGTTAAGATTTCTTTGAGAAACTTGGCATACCTGGGCATTTGAGTAATAGCATCTACAAAAGGAATATTAATATGTAAATTCTTTAAAATTTTGAAAAAGTTAGAAAATTCCTTATCTGGATGCTGTATTTGTCTCTCTAGGAATGGTAGTGGCGGCACGTAGGGCTTCACATTTGGATCAGCAAATCGTATACCTGGAGACCATCCATCTGCTGGTTGTTTTGGTGACTGACGAATTTGAGTTGATGGTTCCTTATTTGTAGTTGGCTCTTCAGTCTCATTCTTCTGATGTGGCTCCTCCAGCTTTGTACCACTTCTTAGGGTGATAGCATTGACTTGCTCCCTTGGATTTGTCTCCGTATTGCTTGGCAAGGATCCTTGAGGTCTCTCGGAGATTATCTTAGCCATTTGACCTATTTGCATCTCCAAGTTTCGAATTGCTGCTGTTTGGTCCTGCCTAAGTTTGGCTTCCAAATTTTTTATAGTTGCTTCTTGGTTTTGCATAAATTTGACCATCAGCTCTTCCATGTTGGACTTCTTTTCAGGTACTTGGAATCCTGGGGGTGGCTGTTGTGCTGCATTTTGATTGCTCCATGAGAAATTTGGGTGCTGCCTCCACCCTTGATTGTATGTGTTGGAGTAGGGATTGTTTTGTTGCGGCCTGAAAAAATTACCAATATAATTAGCTGTATCAGTTGTTTTAGCAAAAGGATTACCTGTCTGGCAATTGCTCGTATCGTGTCCTCCTCCACACAGGTCACAAGTCATGCTCTGAACATGCATAGCTGTTCCCTTTAAGTTGTTGACTTCGGCTCTAAGGGCTGCAATTTCAGCTAGTAAAGTTGGCACGCAATCTACTCCCTGCACAGCTGCTAGTCTTTTTGGCATCATGCGCTCTGTCTGCCATTGATAGCTATTTGATGCCATCTCATCGATCAGATCGAAGGCTTCTTCCTCCATTTTTTGATTAATGGTTCCTCCTACTGCTGCATCAATCATAGATCGATTAGTAGGAGATAAACCATTATAGAAAGTTTGTACCTGAAGCCATACGGGTAGTTGATGATGTGGACATCTCCTCAGCAGTTTCCTTGAAATGCTCCCAAGCCTCATATAGCGTCTCCATGTCCATCTGCATAAAAGAAGTGATATCGTTGCGCATCTTAGCAGTTTTGGAAGGTGGAAAGTACTTGGCTAAGAATTTTTGGGCTAGAACATCCCAAGTTGTGATAGAACCTGCAGGAAGAGAATGAAGCCAATTTTTAGCTTTATCCCATAAAGAGAAAGGAAATAACCTTAATCTAATAGCATCATCCGACACCCCATTAATTTTAAAAGTATCACAAAGTTCAAGAAAATTAGAAATATGGGCATTCGGATCATCATGCATGTGTCCACTGAATTGGATAGTTGATTGAATCATCTGGATCATCGCCGGCTTTATTTCGAAGTTGTTTGCTCGTACAGGCGGTCTCCTGATGCTCGAAGCTGCATCGGCTATAGATGGTGTGATGTAATCATTTAATGGATGATGTACTGGTCGAATAGCTTCATGCTGTCCTTCAGTCGCCATATCCACTCCTAGATTGATGTCGTTAGGATCTTCAGCTGCCATGTTTCTCTCTTGTTGTAGTCTTCTAATGGTTCTTTCAATTTCTGGATCTAAAGGTAGTAAGTTACTATGTCCAGTACGTGTCATGCACTAAATTTTTTTTTTTAATAATAAAAATTAAAAATAAATTTCTAAAGTAAAGCTAGGATCAAAATTTTAATATTATTTTAGACACAATCCCCGGCAACGGCGCCAAAAACTTGATGCATGCTAATTTATAGCTATGGCAAGTGCACCAGTCGATCAAGTAATAAAGTGAATGAGTAGAGTATCGTCCCTAGAGGATTGGAAAATAAGTACTGAAAAGCTCTTTCCTATGCTTTATTTAGAAGATCGATTTATGAGAATAAGAAATTAAAGAAAATAAAAAAAATAATTAAAAGTTTTTAATTAAATAGAGAGAGTGTAAATTATTAGGATTTTAAATTCAAGAGCAATGGATTACTAAGGCAATCGGTTCACCAACTCAGTCAATACAATATTCAGATTTTTAGATTAATTTTATTTCATGTGACGGTGGAGTCTCCTAATTTATTCACTATCCTTTGGTCCAGGCATAGCAAAACTATTAATATTTATTAATTATCCTTTGGTCCAGGTGTAATTTAAATAAATATTAATGCATTAGGTTTTGTGAAACCCTCTAATTAAAATACGCTGCGTCCAAAGCGCACTAAAATTCCCGCATGCATATGAATTCTAATTTGATTCATAATACAAGGTATATAATCAAGAAGCATTAACATAGATGTACTTGGTCCGTAACATCTATGTTCATCAGATCAATTAGAAGATGGCCAGTAATCTAAAAGCATTAAGATCAGATTTATATACTCCTCATGAATAAAATTTAAAAATAAATCATACTGAATATTGCATCAAAAGAGTGGCTACACCTTAGCCTTAGTAAAATAAAATTTAGTTCATGATAACAAATTCAAAAATAGTAAATAAAATAAAAAGCATGAAGAAATTAGACTGTTTGATTGCTGAAATTGATTGTCTGCTGCTCTTGATGTGGAGAACTTGGCGAAGAAGAAGAGGCTCCTTGATCGATGTCTTGATCGTCGAAGAAAAATCAAAAAAAACCTTTTTTTGATTTTCTCATAAATCACTTTTCTTTTATCTCTCTCCTCTCTCTTTCTCTCTCTCTTTCTCCCTCTCTCTCTTTCTCCCCATCTCTCTCTTTGTCTCTCTCTAATTCTCTTTCTGATTCCCCGTCTCTCTCTCTGATTTTTTTTTCTCACGACAACACTAGGTTCTTTTATAGGTAAAGAGTTTTATTTCCTCCAAAATCCATCAAAAATTAGGTTTAGGACTCCTAAATCAACTCAAATTAAGATCTGGATAATTCTGCCCATTAGATCTTGATCAAACGGTCCAAAAACCACTCAAAAAGCCCTTAAAATAACCCAGATCAAGTCGGATTTAATATCAGCCGTTGGATCATCCATTGGATCGAATCTGGGCCGTCCGATCGCGTTGAAAGAAGGCTTCAGATCTATAGTTTAATGTCGGGATGAATCTCAACCATTGGATCTCGATCGGGAGCTACGGATGCCGTCCATCAGTGCCTTCTTCTCATCCGTTCGATCAAGCTTCAGTGAAAATTGCCCGTTAGATCAATCAGAATTCCTAAATTACCCTCCGTGGACCGTGCGCGAGCCCGGTGTTGCATGGACCGCTGCGTTCTTCAGCTAATCAGAGCACTCTTTATAATGTAAAATTTCTGAATTACCCTTCAGATGGTCCATTGTGCACCGCGAAAAATGCTGACGTCATCCTAACGTCAGCGTTGCATCGGCATTTTTTTTTTTTTTTTTTTTGAAATTCAATTTTGGGTTCGTTTGAAGTCCGTTTTGCCAGAAATTTTTTTTATCAGAACCAGAAAAATAAGATCTTCACATTGGTGGCCTTCTTTCCTACATAAGATTAATAAAAGTATCAATTTCTAATAAAATAGATTAATTTATTTTATAATTTAATACTTTTATTAGTATATTTTTACCACTTATCGAAGGGCCATGGATCTTCTTGCCCTAGTACATACTGATATGTGTGGCTCATTTGATGTACCGACTAGAGGCAACTTTATCTACTTCATAATCTTTATCGATGATTTATCTAGGTATGGGTATGTGTATCTTATGAGACATAAGTCTGAAGCCTTTGAAAAGTTCAAAGAATTAAGACATGAAGTAGAAAAGCAAACTAAAAAATCCATTAAGATTCTTCGATCAGGTCTAGGAGGTGAATACCTTAGTCAAAAATTTTTAGACTATCTCAAGAAAAATAGTATAGTCTCTCAATGGACTCCATTAGGAACACCTCAACTCAATGGGATTTTAGAACGGAGGAATCGGACCCTATTATATATGCTCCAATCCATGATGAGCTTCACAGACCTTCTTAATTTTCTTTAGGGATATTGTTTGTTAACTGCAATATACTGACTCAATAGGGTTTCTTCTAAAACCATTCCTACCATACCGTATGAGATATGGCATGGTAAGAAACCAAGTCTGAGTCATCTCAGAATTTGGGGTTATCCGGCTCATGTCAAAAGACAACAAGTGGATAAGTTAGACTTTAGGTCCTTTAGAGCTCGATTCATAGGATATCCTAAAGAGTCATTAGGATATTATTTCTACATTCCAGAAGATCACAATGTTATTGTGAGTCGACATGCCATCTTTCTTGAAAAATAGTTTATTCAAGATAACGGCATTGAAAAGTAGATTAAGCTCGAAGAGAAAGTCTCATAAGAGCAACGAACTAAGGACCAAATGGAAATAAATCAGGTTGAGCCAATCCATACACTACCTTCTCCACCTCATAGATCGGAAAGGATTTTCTGTCCTCCTGAGAGGTACTTAGGTACTATTTCAAAGGATGTAGAAGAAATATTTCTCGTAGGTAATGGGGTTCATGGTGATGTTCCCAAAACCTATAATGAGGTGATATCAAATATCGACTCTGAAAAATGGTTAGAAGCATTGAAGTCAGAAATTGACTCGATGCACTCAAACCAAGTCTGAATCTTGGTAGATCCATAAGAAGGTATAGTACCTATTGGGTGTAAATGGATCTATAAGAGAAAGATTGATGCAGATGGGAATGTGGAGACATTCAAAGCTAGATTAGTGGAAAAAGGTTATAGTCAACGTGAAGGCATTGACTATTAGGATACCTTTTTGCCAGTAGCTATGCTAGAATCCATTCGCACATTGCTTGCTGTTGGAGCTTATTTCGATTATGAAATATGGCAAATGGATGTGAAAATGGCATTCTTAAATGGATATCTTGAGGAAGATATCTATATGGAATAGCCGCTAGGTTTCACATCCAGTGATGATGATCATAAGGTATGCAAGCTGCAAAGGTCCATATGTGGACTTAAGCAAGCATCTCAGAGCTGGAATACTCATTTGAATGATGTGATCAAATTATTTGATTTCATCAAAAATGAGGAGGAGCCAAGTGTCTTTAAAAAGGTCAGTGGGAGCATTGTTGTCTTCCTCGTATTGTACGTGGATGGCATCCTCCTTATTGGAAATGATATTCCCATGTTGACCATAGTTAAAATATGGTTATCTAAAAAATTCTTCATGAAAGACCTAGGAGAAGCATCCTTTATTCTAAGAATTAAGGTCTATAGAGATAGACCGAATAGGATGATAGGACTTTCACAGAAAATGTACATAGAGAAAGTGCTAAAGAGGTTTAGTATAGAAAACTCTAAGAGGGGTTTAGTACCCTTCAGACATGGTATTCATCTTTCCAAGAAGATGTGCCCTAGCACACCTGAGGAGATAGAATGCATGAGCAAGATCCCTTATGCTTCAACAATAGGGAGCCTCATGTATGCCATGTTATGTACACGACCTGATCTAGCCCATGTCGTGAGTGTCATGTGCAGATATCAGTCGAATCCAGGTGAAGAACATTGGACTTCTACGAAATATATCCTTAGGTACTTGAGAAGAACTAAGGATATGTTGTTGGTCTTTGATAATGGAGAACTCCAAGTTCAGGGGTATACAGACTCAGACTTTATGTCCGATGTAAATGATCGAAAGTCAACATCTGAGAGTCTATTTTTGTGCAATGGTGGGGCTGTCAGTTGAAAATGTTCTAAGCAGATAGTGATAGCAGATTCCACTATGGAGGCAGAATACATCGCTGCGTCAGAAGCTACAAAGGAGGCATTCTGGTATAAGACATTTATCGTAGAGATCGGAGTGATTCCATCAGATGCCATTCCTTTGTATTGCGACAACAATGGCGCCATAGCCCTTGCTAAGGAGCTGAGGTCTCATCAAAAATCCAAGCACATCGAATGGAGATACCACCTCATTCGTGATTACCTTGAGAAGGGTTACGTAGAGGTCAAGAGAGTTGACTCTGCAGACAATGCGGCGGACCTGCTTACAAAGTCGTTGGGCTAACAGAAGATCGAAGCCCACCTTGAGAAGATGGGACTTAGATTTATAGCGAATTGGCTTTAGGTCAAGTGGGAGTTCGTTAGATATGTGTGCCCTAGAAGCCAGAATTGGTTGACACTTGTAATACACTTCTAAGGGCAAAATTATAATTTTGACTATAAATAATAAAATGGATTATTTTTTATCATATATGTGTATTTAGTGTCTGTGATACATCCCTTGAGTTAATGATAATGATAATTCTTATTTTCAAGAGTTGAAAATTTAAGAAAAGAATTTTCATTATTAACTCATAAAATGCTCCTAACTGTAGGATCATCATGAGGATGGTGATTGATCTGAAAGATTAGTGTATAATCGCTTCTTTATAGTAGATAAGTCTTGAGTCTACGGTGTAGAGACATCGGAGTGAGAGTATAGGTACTCATTAGAGAATGAGGGCACTGAGCGTGACCACCTCGAGTAGTCATAAGAAAGTCTACCTTCTTGTCGATAACTGATTTGAAGCTGCAGTGGTGTGTCTAGTTGTTTGACCTGAGGTGCATTGGTAGTTCACCTTGAGGGCGTTATAGTTTGACTACACCATGACTCAGTCTCCTAGCCATTCGAAATCCTGAGGTGTATATTGGCTATAGCATGTTCATTATAGAAATTGGATTGCACCAAGATGGAATCTATCTACCTCGATGGATGAGCAGCCCTATGATGATCATGAGAATCAAGTCCATAAGCCCATGGCCATGGCATAGAGTGAAATAATAGAAAGAGTTTCTATTCAGATTTTCACATCGGACTTGAATCAAATAATTAAATTATATGATAGAAATTAGGGTTTAACGAGTTCACCTTAACCCTAATCTGATCGGGGCTCAAGATAGAAGAACTTAATCACATAAGTAGCTACATCGAGAGGTTCATTTTTAATTTTGATGGGTTGCCACCATATATTGCTAGGTGTCACTAATAGATTTTGGGAGTAATTAGAATGATTTAGATGATCGATCATTCTAGTTGTCTGAATCAGAAGAGTTCTGATCCATTGAAAGGAGTTTTGATGATGTTGATGATGGAGATCACGACATATCTCATTACCATACAGAACTGAATCTAACTGGATCACATAAATAAGGGTTTGGATTTGGATATCATCAATTGGACTAACCCATTTCAATTGATTTGAATTAGATTCAATTAGGTTCAAGGAAATCATGCTAGCACATGATTGAGCCTAACATTCTTCTTTTTCTATCATTAAAAATTATCTCGACTGAGCCAAATGAGTTTGTGCTCACTTAGGTACCTTTACCTAGTCTAACTGGAGCTTGTCCAGATTAGAAAAGGATTGTCTTAATTTATGAGATAAATTTGAGATAACACTTGCCATTTTTCGTCACCTGCTAATTCTTATCCTTTGACTTTGATCAAACGTTGACCTTTGACCCCTGAACATCTACCCATGTGTCATGCACTTATTGGAGAGCAGATAAGGGCTTGTCCCCTTACTAAATTTTGGAAAGAAAGAGGTGCACGCCTAGGATTGCATGCGCCCATGGATAGGGATGCCTGGAGTCCCATACGGATGGGACTCCTGGTTGCTTCTTGGATTCAAACTAGGTGACCCTCACCTATAGACTTTGACCAGTCTTAGGCACCATCTAAGGATGAATCTATGGGTCTCTCATTTGATTGGATCAAGTGATGTCATCCCACCAATCAGATTTAGATCTGATTGCACGAAGCAACGAGATTGGCCGGGGTGATGTGGCACTATGTGGCGCAGTAGGGTCTATATAAAGACCTATTTATGCCCAACTTTGATAGAACTTTCTTCTAGCCATGCCCCAAGGCTGCCCCTCTCCCTCCTCCATGCCACCTTTCTGATCCTCTCTCTCCTCTCTATGCCTAAAGAAGTTAGGACTTCAGATTAGTGCAATTCAAGCAAGAAAAGGCTGACAAGAAAGGAAGAAGGCAGCACTGCTGCAGAGACGACAACAGATCTTCGAAAGGAGTTTTGAAGATCCTCCAAATTAGATACAGATCTAATTTTTGGAGATGTGATAAAGAAGGAGAAGATCTCTAGATACAACTTGAGTGGATATCGGTAGAGGCCAAGTGCTTGCGTGGCTAGATCCAGAACCTCAGGCCATCAGTAGATCATCGAGTAATCGAATTACCCATATCAAGGTAAACCTAATTTAGATTTAATTTAATTTAATTTTTTTATTTATTAGATCATAAAATCAAATCTAAAAAATGTTAGATCTGATTTGGATCTAAGAGAAAATTTTTGAAATTTGCCTCTTGATCCAATCAGATTTGAACGAATCTGACCCACGAAATCAGGATTTCTCCTTCATGAGGTTCTCAGGAGGGAGAATCTAACTTCGAGCTCAGATAGCGGCAGCTCAGCTTTGAAAATTTTTGGAGGAGTAGGAGATAGTAGACGGAGTGGCAGAGGGTCATGAGGAGGATGATTTAGGTTCAAGATGAGGGACCAAAGCAAGATCAGATGCTATAGGTGCGATGAGTTGGGGCATCGGGTCAAGGATTACCCATAACTCAAGGATCGAACGAGGGTTACTGCAACGACAGCCAATAGTGAGTTAGAGGATGATGTCCTGGAGATACTTGATGAGGTATCTAGTTCTTTCCAGTAGTGAATTTTAGATTCTACATGCATATATCATATTTATTGCAGAAAGGAGCAGTTTAACTCCCTGGAGAGCAGTGAGGGCACTGCTTATCTACTGGATGGATTGAGCTATGCTATCAGAGGCATTAGGATGGTCAACTGGAGGACACAAGATGGTGTGGTGAGGAGATTGAAGGAGGTTCAATACATATCCAATTTTAGGAGGAATCTTATCTTACTGAGTAGACTGGATTCAAACAGCTATAGGTGGGTAGTTGGTGATGGAATCTTGAAGGTCATGCATGGCGATAGGTTGATAATAGAGGAGAAGAAAAAGATAAGTGGATATTACTATCTTACAGAAAGTCCAATGCAAGATGAAGCTTCAGGAGCCAGAGAGAGTCCAGTGCAAGGTGGAGCTCCAGGTGGAGATGGATCGGGCATGAGATGGGAGACATGATAGGACGAGAGGCAACATCTCAGAGTGAAGTTTCTACTACTACAGGAGACTTTCTTGAGCAAGTCTTTGGTTAGAGTGGACACAGACCATGATGAAGGTGGGATCGAGCAACCTAGCTCGACTCCCACGTTTGCCCATCCATGATCAACAGGCATGCCCCAGGGCATGGGGGCAAGTTAGATCATAAGCTCTCAAAGTCAGGTGGAGGTTGAATGATGAGTCGAGATGAAGATTATTAGAATTTGACATCTCAAATTCAATCCACAATAGAGGAGAATCAATTTTTAGCATAGCAGTTAGGCCAGCTCTGATATGCGATCGAGCCAGCTCGGATTGAGATCGAGCTAGCTCAAACTACAATCGAGTTGGCTCTCTTAAGCAGATAGAAATAGGAGTTTAGGTGAGATGCAATCGAGCCAGCTCGACCCTTGACTGAGCCGGCTCGATGGAGGTGAACAGAACATGATGGGATTTTTCTATTTGGACTCGAATTGTGATTAATCCAAGAGGTCTATGAGAGTTGCACATGGACCGTAGGATCTAGCAACCATGGAGGGTTGCAGTCATAATCTGAAGATCGAAAAATATTTCAAGACTCCATCAAGAACTTGTTTGACTCATATTAGGAGAACGAGCTCTGTTAGGACTCCTGTGAACTATTGAGAAGAGGATTCTGATCCTATTTAAAGGGCCGAGGTACTGTGAAGCAAAAAAAATAGCATGTGTGGCATGAGAGGTATGTAGAGAGGCTCAGACAGCCATCAAGAGGAGCTTGGCAGAGCACCGAGTACGTGCAGCCCATGAGAGAGAGAAGCAATAGGTGCATAGCATCCGGCAAGAAGGCTATAAGGGCAGAGTATCTTGAAACTTCTATGGGTCTTCTTAGAATTCTTAGAGAGCTTTTATAAGGATAGCTTCTAGTTGAGAGAGATTTGTGTATGGCGAGTTGAGAGTGGGTATTCTCCGCTTATACCTATTTTTCTTTTTCATAGTGAAGTTTTGCATGCCCCGTGAAGACAAGTCTTTAGGCTGATCCATGTATTTGATTATTTACTTATTTTATTTTTTCCTTCTTTCTGCTGCAATAATTTGGTACTAGATCCTTTATAAGTGGTATCAGAGTAGTTGATATCCAATAAATTTGTATCAGAGCGAGTTGATACCACAATAATTGGTATCAAAAAGAGTTGATACCACAACATCCTTGCCCTATAGTATGATCCTAACACTGATCTTTAGAAAGTATGTTGTAGTATTGGATGGGGAGATATCTTAGATTTTGATGCACATTGATACATACAATGATTGATCTTTGTGATGAATGAGTTATCAGAAGATCGACGGTCATTTGACTCATTGAGCTGTAGAGCAAGTTGAGGTCAGAGGTTCTCAGGAGTAGGTAGAGTAGGGCATTGGGCCTTAGGTAAAGCATGAGAAAGCTAAGATAGATATAGGAGATCTAAGTGCACCAGCACCATCATCCTTTATGCCAAAGCAACATCTAGAGTACAATTGCACTAAGAGACTAGATGAGGATTGGGTGCCGGAACTTACATAAAGAGTGATTGCTAGCATCAAAGATGAGCTCCTAAGACTTGCAAACATACTTAGTCGAGGGAAGACATAGACCAGAGCCTCTCATTTTGCATCTTTCCTTAGCTTGAGGAGACAAAAGATCCCTCTCCACCATCACAGCCTGACCATTCTATTAGATGTGTGCCCTAGAAGCCAGATTGGCTGACACTTGTAATACACTTCTAAGGATAATTTTATAATTTTGATTATAAATTAATAAAAAGATTATTTTCTATCATAGTGTGTATTTAAAGAATCTATGATACATCTTTTGAGTTAATGGTAATGATAATTCATATTTTTAAGAGTTGAAAATTTAAGACATGAATTTTCATAATTAACTCATAAACTGCTCCTGACCATAGGATCATCATGAGGATGGTGATCAATCCAAAAGATTGGTGTACAATCACTTTCTTAGGATAGATGTATCTTGAGTCTGTGATGTGGAGATACCAGAGCAAGAGTACAGATACTCATAAGAGAATGAGGGTACTGAGCGTGACCACCTCGAGCAGTCATAAGAAAGTCTACCTTCTCGTCGATGACTGGCTTGATGTTGCAGTGGTGTATCTAGTTCTGACCTGAGGTGCATCGATAGTTCACCTTGAGGATGTTATAGTTTGACTAAATCATAACTCAATCTCCTAGTCATTCAGAATCCTGAGGTGTATGTTGGCTATAGCATTTTCATTGTAGGAATTAGATTGCACCAATAGGGGATCTATCTACCTCAGTAGATGAGGAGTAGCCCTATGATAATCATGAGATTGAGTGCTTAAGCCCATGGCCATGGCAGAGTGAAGATGATAGAAAGAGTTTCATTAGAGTTTCACATTGGACTCGAATCGAATGATTAATTCATATGACAGATGTTGGGTTTGACGAGTTCACCTTAACTCTAATCCTATCAGGGCTTAAGATAGAAGAACCCAATCACACAGGTAACCATATTGAGAGATTTACTTTCAGTTCTGATGGATTGTCACTATATACTGCTAGGTGTCACTGGTGGATTTTGGAAGAAATTAGAATGATTTTGATGATCGATCATTCTAATTATTGAATCAGAAGAGTTCTGGTCCATCGAAAGATGTTTTGATGATGTCGATGATAGAGATCATGACATATCTCATTACCATACGGAACTAAACCTAAATGGGTCATACAAACAAGGATTTATGTCTAGAGGTCATCAATTGAGCTAACCCAGTTTGATTGATTTTGATTAGATCCAATCAAGTTCAAGATAATCATGCTAGCACACGATTGAGCCTGACTTTCTCCTTCTGTAATCTTTGTCATTCATCGTAACTAAGTCAAATTTGATTTAACTTATTCTTGTATCTTGAATGAATTTATATTCATCTAACTAGAACCTATCCAGATCAGATTAATTATAAAAATTAAATCCATTCATAGTGCAAATGGACTAGGGTCAAAAGTTGACCTATTTGAGAGAATTGAGGGTCACCTAATCAGATGCTTTTAAAAACTTCTCTAGAAATTATTTTGATTTGATTTTTGGATGTGATAGGGAACAAGTCATACATTTTGTGTACCAATTTTTTTGATTTTTGGAGGTGCCTAGACTGAGTTATGATAGAGTTTAATTTGGATCAAACTCTTGAGGAAAGTGTCCTAGGCGTAGTGGACTCTTCCTTATCTACTTATACTGATACTTTTTTGAAGGATTTTTGGCATGAAAACTAGATAGGATCTAGTACTCTACATGGGGAATAAGACCTAAAGTCCCAATGACAAAAATAAAATAGTTATTTTGGTCAAATGGGACTCCTTTTGGCATTGGTATTTCATATAAATCCTTCTCACGCCAAGGCACTTCTATGTAAGTTTTATTTTTCACCCAAAAGACCCCTTCCATCTTCCATGCCCCCTCTGATCCTCTCTCTTCCCTTCTTCTACATGCCAAAGGTTGGGCATAAATCAGAGAAGAAGATCTAATTAAATTGTGAAGAGTTCAGCATTTATGCGATGGTGTTCGTGAGACGAACAAGCAGTCTTCTCAAATTATTTTGAAGGTTCTTCATATCAGATTCAGATCTGATCTTTAAAAAAAAGATTCACAAGTAGAAGATGTCTAGATCCTACCTAAGTGGATATCGATGGAGGCCAGGTGCATGCATAGCTCCTTCCAGAATCTCAGAAAAGATCAGGATCATCGTAGGGTAATCAAATTACCCAAACAAGGTAAGAAATTAAATTAAATTTAATTTTATTTTTAATTTTTAATATTAGATCATCATGATCAGATCTAAGAACTCTTAGATCTGATTAAATTATTTAAAAATATTTTAGAAAAATTCATCCTAGATCTGATCAGATCTGCACGATCCTATGGTGGAAAATGAGATTTTCATTCAAATGGTATCAGAGCTAAGTTAGCAGTTCTTCATATCTATTTTAGATCTGATTTAATTTTGATTTATAATTTGATATTAAAAAATTTTAGATATCACATCAGATATAATTAGATCTAAATTCAAAAAATAAAAAAAAAAATTATATAATTTAGATCTATAATGTATGAGATGCATGACTAGACTAGGAATAGAATTATTCTATGTATAGTCTAGTATAATCATATTTTTAATTTAATTAAAAATAATTTTTGATCTATTTAATTTTTATTTTTTTAAAATTATAATTATTATAATCAGATCTAAAAAAAATTAGAATTTTAATTTATTCATATGAGATATGTCATATGCATGCTTAGACTAGTCATAGAATAGTTCTATAAATATCTAGAATAGTTTTGTTTGATGTGATCAAATTTAAATTTTATTTTTTAGATATTATATATGATATATCAGTTCTGAAAGCATACATGTTTAATTAAGTTATGATACATGAAATGTATGCAAAATATGTATAAGTTAGATCATTAATTATATATGCGATATATGATTTAGATCTTACTAGTTTTGTAGTAAAAATTATATCTCTGATTAAGGTATTCTCCTTGACCGTCCAGTCATAAGAATAAAGTAGGATTTAAAGGTCCTCTCCTTCCATTCAATGGGATGTTCTTATGACATGTAGGGATACTGCGCGTTCATCCTTAATAAAAAATTAGAACTTATTTTTGTGCAAAACCCTAGATCCTGAAACCCTAGGATTTTGTTACATGTTTTATTCATGAATCCAAAACTTAATTAAGAATTAAGATTATGAAATTAATTAGAACTAAAAATTTTGAATTTTTAGATCTAAGATAAATTCATAAAATTGGGCTCGACTTATGTAGCTTAATTAGGTCTAGTAGTTGATCAAACCAAATCAAGAGTTGGTTAGGTAGGATCAAAGAATGCTTAGATTTGACTAGCCTAATAGGATTAAGTTTGGATCAAGATCGAATCACATTGAGATGTGACTCGATCAAGTCAAGACCTAATTTAGCTTCATGGTTCGAGCCTAGATTGTAGGCTAACCCAATTGATTCTGATTCAATAATTTGGTGTCTAAGGTAAGTCTAACAAATATAACCAACTAGTTTTTAATTGGGAGCTACTCGATCTGAATGCATTCTTATCGAGTTAATGGCATATCCCTTCCACCGGTCTTACTTACCTGGCTATTTATGTTGATCTAGTTCTAATTTAAGGTGGCTAATAATTTGAGCCAATCCATGCCACTAGGTTAGTCATAATTATTATGACTAAGTTAACTTAAGTTTAAAGAGATCTAAATTAAATCTTTCTAAGAAAATATTAAGTCTAAGATCTTTCATCATTGTAGATGTACGAGCCCTTCCCAGGGTTGATTGTTCTCGACTGGATATAGTGGTTCAGTTGCACCAAAAATAGGCAACCATGTCTATTAGGCATTGGATTCTATGGATTGAAGGATGGATTGGGCTTAATATTTTGGATATGGTGAGAGATTCAATCAAAAATTCAATTAGTGCAAATGATGGATCTGACTTAACTAAGAAGTGGATCAATATTCTAGATACAGTGAGATTCATGAATTAGAGATCAGGTTTGGATGCACCATGATTAGGTTTGGGTCCACTAATTGATTGGCCTGTCACCAATAACCTTTAGGTGAGGTGGTGAGCCAGTTGGTGGGAGTGCACCACCTACTAGAAATTAATAATCATGAAGATTTTTGCATCTCTACCAAGGAAATATAAGGATCCAAGTAAATAGTGGGAGCCTAATTTGTTTAAAAATGAAACTCCTAAAAAAATTGATTAAGTCTAATTATAAAATCTAACTAGAAACTTTGACTCTCTACAGGAAGATATCTACGTCCAATCCACTAGCCCATATCCTAGATACCCATAAATTGACCGAACCCAACTACAAGGATTGGCATCAAAACTTTAAAATTATTTTGGATTCTAAGAAGTTGACTCATGTGTTGGAACAGGATCCTCCCACCTTATCAGCCTGTCCATCCACTGATCAGAGAGCATCTCTTAAGAAGTGGATGGATGAAGATAATAAAGTTGGGTATAACATGTTGAGCTCGATGTCTGATGAGCTCCAGCGCCAACATGAAGATGTTAACACTAGCCATCAAATGTTGGCTCACCTGTAAGAGTTGTTTGGTGAATAAAGTCATGCAGCCAAATATCAAATCACTAAAAGACTATTTAAGACTCAGATGCATGATGGTAAGTCGGCCCAAGTATCGAAAATGCATGCTCTTTCCACATGAATCGACGTGGTCATCGGTGATTAGCCAAGCAATAAGGAAGTACTTCTCAGAGATTAATGCAAAAGCACGATCAAACAATTCAAGGAATGGAGAAGAAGAGAAGAAGAGATTTCTGAAAGAAAAGAGCTTTTATTCAATATATTTTAGCACTCTTTACAACCTTGACCTGTTTCTAGCATATATACCTTACAAAGGGTCAAGTCCAAGCTCATAGAAAAACTCTCCAAACCTAAACAACCCACGTACACAAAATAATAATTTGCAAAAATTGAGCCGGCCCAGTTTCAGATTGAGCCGGCTAACCTACGACTGGGTTGGCTAAGTTCCAGAATGAGCCAACCCAATTGTGTATCATGCCAACAGTCCAAAAATATTGCTTTCTATCTGAATTTTCCTCTGAGACCTAGCCGACCCAGTCCTGGACTGAGCCGGCCCAATTCCCAACTTAGCTAACTTAGTCTCAGGATGAGCTGGCCCAATTTTTGAACTTTGTTAGAAGAGCTGATTTCTCTTTCGGCTCACTCTCATCTTTCCATGATTTGTCTTCTCATATTTTCAAGACTTAGAAGTGCCACTTTTGAGCTCACATTCTCTACCTTGGTGCTTCCATATCCTTATGAACTCATCTCTTCTCAACAGACCCATCCATGACACACATCTCTGAAAGCTATCATTGGGGAGTACCTTTGTGAGTGCATCAGATTGATTCTTCTTAGTATGGACCTTCATCAGTTCTACTTCACCTTCCTCCACCAGCTCTCTGATCTTATGGTACCTCACATCTATATGCTTTGTGCATGCATGATAGACTGGGTTTTGTGCCAACAGTAGAGCACTCTGACTATCACTAAATAGTGTAACCTTGCTCTGCTCCACCCCCAACTCATCAATCAACCTACTAAGCCAAAGGGCTTCCTTTGCAACCTTCGTTATCCCAATGTACTCGACCTCTATGGTAGATAAGACCGTGATTGGCTGAAGGGTTAATCTCCAAGACACCGGTCTACCATATACGCAGAAGAGGTATCCAGTAGTAGACCTCCTTGTATCAAGATCACCAGCATAATTTGCATCAACAAATTCTTCCAGAGAACCTGAACCTTCACACATCTTCATAGATTGTTCTCCAAATCCTTCCGGCTGCCCATCAAATACCAAACCATAATCCCTTGTTTCATGTAAATATCTCAATATCCATTTCAATGCTTTTTAGTATTCCTTCCTAAGGTTAGCCATGTATCTACTAACCGTGCTTACTGCATGTGCTATATCTGGTCTACAACATACCATAGTGTACATGACACTACCTACAACATTTGCATAAGAGACTCATTCCATGTACTCTCTCACCTCTTCTGATTAGGGGCTCTATAAGTTGGAGAAAGATATATGGCTCGATAATGGTGTCTCTGTAGATTTGACCTTCTCCATCCCAAACTTCTCCAGAACCTTCTAGACATATTTTTCTTATGATAAATGGAGCACTTCTTTGCACCTATCTCGGTAAATCTTCATTCCAAGGATTTTTTTAGCTAGATCCAAATCCTTCATCTCAAATTCAGATGATAATGCACTTTTCAATCTTTTCATAGCATCCATGCTTCTACTAGCTATAAGCATATCATCTACATATAATAATAGGTATAGGACATCCTCCTCATCTATATCCTTGATGTAGATACAACAGTCATGTTCACATCTGTTGAAACCCAGGCTCAAGACAAAGCTATCAAACCTTCGATACCACTGACGAGGGGATTGTTTCAAGCTATACAAAGACTTCCTAAGTAAACACATCTTTTCTTCCTGTCCCATCTCCATGAAACCATCTGACTGCTTCATGTAGATTCTTTCCTCCAAAGTCCCATGAAGGAAGGCCATCTTCACGTCCATCTATTCCAATTTTATGTTATGCTATGCCACTAGTGACAACAAAATTCGAATAGATGTATGACACACTATAGGAGAGAAATTTTCTGTGTAGTCAATCCTTTTCCTTTATGAGTATCCCTTTGCTACTAGCTTTGCTTTGAATCTGACTCTACCTTATTCTGAAGGTGCTTCTTTCCTTGTGAACACCCACTTTGAGCCAATAGGTCGAGCACCCTCTAGAAGATCCACCAGCTGCCATGTCTGATTCTTCTCAAGTGATTCCATATCCTCCATCATGGCCTGTATTCATGAATCATGATCCTCACTCTCCATGGCTTCTACATAATTCTCTAGATCTCCATTAGCATTGATGAGTGCATAGGAGATAACCTCATCAGTGCCATATCTGATCAGTCTCCTAATAGTGTGCTAGGGTTTGTGCAAAGCCACTCCCACTGGCACATCTCTACTTGATGTTTGTGACTACTCTTGCACATATATCTGAGCTGTCAGCCCTCCATGCTGATTTTCAATCTGAGATAATACTTTTCTACCCAGCTCCACCTCAACAGGAATACTCCTGTAAGTGGATGTAACCTGCATGCCATCATTTTCTAACTGGCCACCGCTGTTCACCTCTATTTCTCCAGTTTCATCTATTCCAGACCTCCTCAAGATACTCTTCTCATCAAAGATAATGTCTCTACTGATCACTGACTTCTGTGCTTGAGAGTCCCATAGTAGATATCCCTTGACTCCTTGTGGATATCCTATGAATATCATCTTTTAAGATTTTGGGTCCAATTTGCTCCTCTCGGTTGCCTCCACATGTGCATAGGCTATGCAACCGAAGACTTTCAGGTGGCCAAGCTCCACCTTCTTTCAACTCCAGACCTCCTCTGAATGCCTCCATTCAGCTTATAATGAGGGGACCTGTTCACAAGAAAATAAGAAAATGTTAGAGCATCACCCCAAAAGAACTTTGAGAGTGATGTCTGTAGCCTCAAACTCTATGCCTTCCAGGTCAGTATACAATTCATCCTTTCCGTGGCACCATTCTGCTGGAGAGTCATCTTCACTATGTAATGGTGTTTGATGCCATTTTTCTTATAGTACCTCCTGAAATCTAGGCTAGTATACTCTCCTCTATTATCCAACCTTAAACACTTCATCTATCTTCCTAACTCCTTTATTTCAGCTCTCTAGGCTCTGAATTGGATAAACACCTCTAATTTTTCTCCGATCAGATAAATCCACACCTTCCTTGAGAAATCATCAATGAAAGTAATAAAGTATTTTGTCCCACCTCTAGTTGATATAAGAGCTGGTCTCCATATGTCTGAGTGCACTAAATCCAGCACTCCCTTGCTGTGCTTGGTACTTCTGGCAAACTTCATTCTATGCTGTTTGCCAAAGATGCACAGCTCACAAAGATCTGTGCCATCCTTCACGACTGAAATCATACCTCTTCTACTTAGTTTAGTGAGCCCACTATCACTCATATGACCCATCCGATAGTGCCATAGCTGATATAAAATCTGCTCCTCCTATGCCACTGCTAGCACCTCTACACTATCATTTACCACTAAGCCTTCTATTATGTAAAGATTGTTATTCAGTCTTCTATCTCTCATCACCACCAAAGCTCCCTTAAAAATTTTTAGACATCCACTCCCAGCCTAGCTACTAAAATCATAACCCTGCTCCTCCAAGTAGCCCAAAGAAATTAAATTCTTTTTCAACTTCGGTACATGTCTGACATTTGATAATGTACGAATGATCCCATTGTATATCCTCACCCTGATAGAGCCAATTCTAGCTATTTTGCATGGGTGATCATCTCCAAGGCTGACACGTCCACCATCGATCTTCTGGTAGGTAGCAAACCACTCTCGATGAGAAGTATAATGGTGTGAGCATGCTGAATCCAATATCTATATAGTATCATACTCTGTGGATCCATTTGATACAACTAGCAGGTCTTCTCCACTGCTCATAGAAGTTGTATCATCTTCCTTGCTGGCCTTTCCTTTTTTTGATCTCAAAAGAGGACAATCTCTCCTCAGGTATCCAGGCTGATGGCATTTATAATATTTCAATGTCATCTTCTTCTAATTGCGAGACTTTGATCTATCCTTGGATTTTTCTCTTATCTTTTTCTTTGATCTTCCCTATCTTTCATTTATAGCCAAGATCTCATACTTAGGATCTTCCTTGCAGATCTTTTCTCTTTGCTCATTTGATCTGAGCACATCAACAACCTCTTCATAGTTTAGGATCTCCTTCCCATAAACTAAATGTATTATGAGACCATCATACGAACCTGAGAGAGAACATAATAGCAGCAATGCCTGATGCTCCTCATCGATCTTCACATCCAAACTCATCACCTTAGAACACACTTGATTAAACCTTTGGATATGTAAAATAAGATCTCCACCTTTGAGCATCCTTAGACTATACAGCTGTTTCTTCAACCATAGCTTGTTCATCATATTCTTCCCCATGTATGTGTTCTCCAATCTCTTTTAGAGCCCATTTGTCATAGTTTCTGTGCAAACCTCGGGCAAAATCTGATCGGCCAAGCACATCCGAATTGTGCTAAAAGCAATTTCCTCCAACTCTTTTCAATCCTCAGTACTGATCTTTTTTGGCCTTTCTTTTGTCAAGATCTTGTAGATTCTCTACTGAACCAACAAGTCCATTACTCTTTGTTGCCATAGAGTAAAATTTTTCTTGCCATCGAACTTCTCAAAATCCACCTTGAATCTATTTGATCCCATCACTTCAAACAAGTCAAGAACAGATTCCTAACATCCTTCATGATCTCACACACCAGCAAAGCTACCCTTCAAAGAAGATCTAACTAGCCCTAGATCCTCTTTCCAAACTTCTGTATTACCGTTCCTCCATGTAAACAATCTCCACCTCAATCTAGAGACAACCATGAAGCAAACTAGAAGTTTTAGGATAAAATCTGATGCAACAAATCTTGAATGTAGTAAATCCTAGGTGTGTTCCTTCCTTCCATGCAACACTGCTCTGATACCAAATGTCGAAAATATGTGCTCTTCCCACACGAATCGATGTGGCCGTTGATGATTAGCCAAGCAACAAGGAAATACTTCTCAGAGATTAATGTGAAAGCATGATCAAATAATTCAAAAAATAGAGAAGAAGAAAAGAAGAGATTTCTAAGAGAAAAGAGCTTTTATTCGGTATATTTCAGCACTCTTTATAAGCTTGACCTATTTTTAGTATATATACCTTACAAAGGATCAAGTCCAAGCTCATAGAAAAACTTTTTAAATTCAAACAACCCACATACATAAAATAATAACCCACAAAAATTGAGTCGGCCTAATTTCAGACTGAGTCGACTAACCTACGATTGGGTCAACTCAGTTTTAGACTGAGCTGACCTAGTTGTGTATCATTCCAATAGTCTAAAAATACTACTTTCTATTTAGATTTTCCTCTGAGACCTAGCCGACATAGTCTTGGACTGAGCCAGTCCAGTTTCCAACTTAGTCGACTTAGTCTTAGGGTGAGCCAGCCCAATTTTTGAACTTTGCTAGGAGAGCTGATTTTTCTTCCAGCTCTCTCCTATCTTTTCATGACCTATCTTCTTATATTTTCAAGATTTGGGAGTGCCACTTTTGAGCTCACACTAAGATCATTATTTGATGATGATCAAGGGCCTAGAAGAGCTTGAGAAGCTTGGTGTCAAGTTAGATCAGGATCTGTAGATTGATATAATTCTATAGTCCTTGACTAATGCATATGGGCAGTTCATCATGAACTACCATATGCATAAACTTTAGAATATCTTGGCTGAACTCATGAACATGCTGGTTATTGCTGAGCTTTCTATGAAAGGTTCTAAAGGCTCAGTATTTATTGTGGAGCGGATTTCTTCCAAGAAAGTCTTTTGGAAAGAAGAAGAAGACCGTGAAGAAGCAAAAGTTGGAATGTGGAAAGAAAAAGAAGAAGGTAGAACCGAAGAAGAAGGTTGACAAGGGAAAATATTTTCATTGCAACACTGACGGCCATTGGAAGCAGAATTGCCCTTTGTACCTAGCCAGCCTAAAGAACAAGAAGGAGGCAGGTCCTTCTGGAGGTATGCTCATTATAGAATCTAATCTTATGGTTTCTTCTGCATCTAGTTGGATGCTTAACTCTGATTCTAGTGCTCACTTGTGCACCTCTATGCAGGGTCTTGAGGATAGCAAGAGGTTGAGGGATGGTGAGATGATCCTACGCAACGAGAATGGAGCAAGAGTTGATGTTATGGCCGTGGGAACCTACCCTCTATGATTACCATCAGGATTAGATTTAGTTCTTAGAGACTATTTTTATGTACCTACAATAAGTAGGAATTTGATTTCTATTTCATGTTTAGCAGAGGAAGGCTATGTAATTAGTTTTCTTAAGGACCATTATAATATTTTTTTTGAAAGAAATAAAATTGAAAGTGGTTTTCTTATAAATGATCTCTATCAGGTACATATTGATATTTTTATTTTTAATATCGAGCAAAATATGAATGTCATAGGATCAAAATGACCTAGGGATAGTCTAAATGATAGGTATCTTTGGCATCTTAGGCTGGGTCATATAGTTGAAGATAGGATTAACAAATTAGAGAAATCTTGGCTATTGAGTTCGTTGACTTTCGAATCATATCCGATTTATTAATTTATGCCTTCATGGCAAAATAACCAAGCTTCCTTTTGTAAGACATGGGAAAAGGGCTATAAACCTACTAGCTCTAGTTCATACTAATATATGCGACTCATTTGATGTGCCAATCAGGGACAATTATGTCTATTTCATCACCTTTACCGATGATTTGTCTTGATATGGGTATATATATTTGATGCGACATAAGTCTAAAGCTTTTGAAAAGTTTAAGAAATTCAGACTCGAAGTAGAAAAATAAATAGAAAAATCTATTAAAGTTCTTCGATCAGATCGGGGAGGCAAATATCTTAATCAAAAATTTCTAGACTATCTTATGGACAATGGCATAGTCTCTTAATGGACTCCACCTAGAACATCTCAACTCAACAAAATTTCAAAATGGAGAAATCAAATCCTATTAGATATGATTCAATCCATGATGAGTTTCATAGACCTTCCTGAGTTTCTTTGGGAACATAGTATGATGACCGCTATATATTTATTGAATAGGATTTCCTCTAAGACCGTTCCTACCACATCGTATGAGATATAGCATGGTAAGAGATCAAGTTTGAGTCATCTTAGAATTTGGGGTTGTCCAGTCGATGTCAAGAGATAATAGGCAGATAAATTAGAGTCTAGATCCATTAGAGCTCGATTTATTGGATATCCTAAAGAGTCAATAGGATATTTTTTCTATCTTCTGAAAGATCATAATATGATTATGAGTCGACACACCATCTTTCTTAAAAAATAGTTTATTCAAGATGGTGGCATCGGAAGGCAGATTAGACTCGAGAAAAAAGTCTCCGATGAGAAATGAGCTAACAAACCTATGGAACCCAGTCAGATTGAACCAACCTAGACACTACCTTCTCCATCTCGTAGATCAAGTAGAATTTTTCATCCTCCTGAAAGCTACTTATGTACTACATCAAAAGACGTAGAAAAAATGTTTCTCATAGAAAATGGGGTTCATGGTGATGATTCCAAAACCTATGACGAGACAATATCAGATATCGACTTCGAGAAATGGTTAGAGGCAATGAGGTCAGAGATTGACTCAATGCATTCGAACCAAGTCTGGACCTTGGTAGATCAACCTGATGGTATAGTACTTATTGGGTGTAAATGGATCATTAAGAGAAAGATAGGTGCTGATGGAAATGTAGAGATATTCAAAGCAAGGCTCGTAGTGAAAGGGTATAGTCAGCACGAAGGCATTAACTATCAGAATACATTTTCATCAGTAGTCATGCTCAAATCTATTCGAATATTACTTTCTGTTGCAGCCTATTTTAATTACGAAATATGACAGATGGATGTGAAAATGACATTCTTAAATGGATAGCTTGATAAAGATATCTATAAGGAACAACTGCTAGGTTTTACATCTAGTGATGATAATCACAAGGTATGTAAGCTGCAAAGATCTATATATGGACTTAAGCAAGCATCTTGGAGCTGGAATGCTCATTTCAATGATATAATCAAATCGTTTGGATTCATGAAGAATGAGGAGAAGTCCTATATTTTCAAAAAGACCAGTGGGAGCACTATTGTCTTTCTCGTACTATACGTGGATGACATCCTCCTAATTAGAAATAATATTCTCATGTTGACTACAATCAAAATATGGTTGTCTAAGGAGTTCTCTATGAAAGATCTAGGAGAGGCATCCTTTATTCTAGGAATTAAGATCTATAGAGATAGACCAAATAGGATGCTGGGTCTCTCACAGAAGATGTACATAAAGCAGGTGCTAAAAAGGTTTAACATGAAAAACTCCAAGAGGGGATTAGTGCCCTTCAGACATGGTATTCATCTCTCCAAGAAGATGTATCATAGCACACTTGAGAAGATTGAGCGCTTGAGCAAGATCCCTTATGCTTCGGCAATAGGGAGCCTCATGTATGCCATGCTACGTACACGATCTGATATTGCCCATGCTGTGAGTGTCATGAGCAGGTGTCGATCGAATCTAGATGAAGAGCATTGGACTCTGTGAAATGTATCCTTAAGCACATAAGAAGGACTAAGGATATGTTTTTAGTTTTTGGTAATGGAGAACTCTAGGTCCAAGGGTATACAGACTCGAATTTTATGTCTAACATAGATGATCAAAAGTCGACTTCTAGAAGTCTGTTTATTTGTAATGATGGAGCTGTCAGTTGGAAGAGTTTTAAATAGACGGTGATAGCAGATTCCACCATGAAAGCAGAGTACATCGCTACGTTGGAGGCTACGAAGGAGACATTCTGGTACAAGAAGTTTGCCATAGAGCTTGAAGTGGAGCCATCAGATGCTGTCCCTCTGTACTGCAACAATAATGGTGCCATAGTCCTAGCTAAGGAGCCAAGGTCTCATCAGAAATTCAAGCACATCGAGCGGCGATACCACCTTATCCACGATTATCTCGAAAAGGGATACGTTGAGGTCAAGAGAGTCAACACTGCAGACAATGCGGCTGACCTGCTGATAAAGCCATTGAGCTAGTAGAAGATCGAAGCACTCTTAAGAAGATGGGACTTAGATTTATAGCCAATTGACTTTAAGTCAAGTGAAAGTTTGTTAGATGTGTGCCCTAGAAGCCAGATTGGCTGACACTTTAATACACTTCTAAAGGTAATTTTATAATTTTAACTATAAATTAATAAAAAAATTATTTTCTATCATAGTATGTGTTTAAAGTATCTATGATACATCCTTTGGGTTAATGGTAATGATAATTCATATTTTCAAGAGTTGAAAATTTGAGACATGAATATTCATAATTAACTCATAAACTGCTTCCAACTGTAGGATCATCACGAGGATGGTGATCGATCCGAAAGGTTGGTGTACGATCGCTTTCTTAGGATAGATGTGTTTTGAGTCTATGGTGTGGAGACACCAAAGTGAGAGTATAGTTACTCATTAGAAAATAAGGGCACTGAGCATGACCACTTCAAGCAGTCATAAGAAAGTCTGTCTTCTCATCGATGACTGGCTCGATGCTGCAGTGGTGTGTCTAGTTCTTTGATCTGAGGTGCATCGATAGTTGACCTTGAGGGTGTTATAGTTTGACTACACCATAACTCGATCTTCTAGCCATTCAAAATTCTAAGGTTTATGTTGGCTATAGCATATTCATTGTCGGAATTGGATTGAACCAATAGAGGATCTATCTATCTCGATAGATGAGGAGTAGCCCTATAATAATCATGAGATTGAGTCCTTAAGCCCATGGCCATGGTAGAGTGATGATGATAGAAAGAGTTTCTATTAGAATTTTACATTGGACTTGAATCAAATGATTAACTCATATGATAGATGCTAGGTTTGATGAGTTCACCTTAACCCTAATTCAGTCGAGGCTCAAGATAGAAGAATCCAATCACACAGATAACTACACTGAGAGGTTTGCTTTTAATTCTGATGGGCTACCACCATATACTGCAAGGTATCACTGGTGGATTTTAAGAGCAATTAGAATGATTTTGATGATTGATCATTCTAATTATAAGAATCAAAAGAGTTTTGGTCCATCGAAAGGTATTTCAATGATGTCGATGATAGAAATTGCAACATATCTCATTACCATATGAAACTAAACCTAACTGGATTACACAAACAAGAGTTTCAGTCTAGATGTCATCAATTAAGCTAACCTAATTTGATTGATTTGGATTAAATCCAATTAGGTCCAAGGTAATCGTGCTAGCACACGATTGAGCCTGACTTTCTCCTTCTGTAATCTTTCTGATTCATCGCAACTGAGTCAAATTTAATTTGACTCATTCTTGTATCTTGAATAGATTTATTTTTATCTAACTAAGACCTATCCAAATCAGATTAATTATAGAAATTAAATTCATTCATAGTGCAAATGTACTAGGGTCAAAAGTTGACCTGTTTGAGAGAATTGAGGGTCACCTTATTAGATACTTCTAGAAAATTCTCTAGAAATTATTTTGATCTAATTTTTGGATATGTGATAGGGCATGAGTCATACATTGGGTGTACCAAATTTTGTAATTTTTAGGGATGCCTAGACTAAGTAATGATAGTGTTTGATTTGGATCAAACTCTTAAGAAAAAAAGTCCTAGGTGCAGTGGACTCTTCCTTATCTACTCATGTCAATACTTTTTTTGAAGGATTTTTGGCATGAAAACTAGATAGGATCTGGTACTCTACATAAGAAATAAGATCCAAAGTCCCAACGATAAAAATAAGATAGTTATTATGGTCAAATGGGACTCCTTTTGGCATTGGTATTTGATATAAATTCTTTTAGATATATGTGCCTTAGAAGCAAGATTGGCTGACACTTGTAATACACTTCTAAGAATAAAATTATAATTTTAAGTATAAATAATAAAATAGATTATTTTCTATCATAGTGTATATTTTGAAAGTGTCTGTGATATATTCTTTGAGTTAATGGTAATGATAGTTCATACTTTCAAGAGTTGAAAATTTAAGACATGAATTTTTATTATTAACTCATAAAATGCTTTCGATCGTAGGATCATCATGAGGATGGTGATTGATCCAAAAAGTTGGTGTATGATAGCTTCCTTAGGATAGATGAGTCTTAAGTCTATGGTGTAAAGACACCGGAGCGAGAGTACAGATACTTGTTAGAGAACGAGGGCACTAAGCGTGACCACCTTGAGCAGTCATGAGGAAGTCTACCTTCTCATCGATGACTGGCTTGAAGCTGCATTGGTGTGTCTGATTCTTTGACCTAAGGTATATCAGTAGTTCAACTTGAGGGTGTTATAGTTTAACTATACTATAACTTGATCTCCCAGCCATTCAGAATTCTGAGATGTATGTTGGCTATAGCATGTTCATTATAGGAATTAGATTGCACTAATAGGGGATCTATCTGCCTCGATAGATGAGGAGCAGCCCTATGATGATCATGAGAATCAAGTCCACAAGCCCATGGCTAGGGCAGAGCAAAATAATAGAAAGTATTTCTATTAGGGTTTTTATATTGGACTTGAATCAAATGATTAATTCATATGATGGATATTAGGGTTTGACGAGATCACCTTAACCCTAATCCGGTCGAGGCTCAAGATAAAGGAACCTAATCACATAGGTAACTACACCGAGAGGTTCTCTTTCAGTTTTGATGGGTTGCCACCATATGCTGCTAGGTGTCACTGGTGGATTTTGGGAGCAATTAGAATGATTTAGATGATCGATCATACTAGTTGTCTAAATCAGAAAAGTTTTGATCCATCAAAAGGTGTTTTGATAATGTCGTTGATAGAGATCGGACATATCCCATTACCATATAAAATTGAACCTAACTGGATCACACAAACAAGGGTTTGGATCTGGATGTCATCAATTGGACTAATCTAATTCAATTAATTTGAATAAGATTCAATTAGGTTCAAGAAAATCATGCTTGCACATGATTGAGCCTAATGTTCTCCTTTAATAATCATTAAAGCTTTTCTCGACTGAGCCAAATGTGTTTAGGCTCACTTAGAAACCTTTACATGGTCTGACTGGAGCTTGTTTAGATCAGAAAAGGATTGTCTTAATTTATGAGATAAATTTAAAATAACACCTGCCATTTTCGGTCACCTGCTATTTCCTATTTTTTGATATTGGTCAAATGTTGACCCTAGACACTTAGACATCTGCCCATGTGTCATGCACCTATAGGAGAGTATCTGGAGCCTTGTCCCCCTACTAAAATATAGATAGAAAGAGGGTGCATGCCTAGGGAAGCATGCACCCCATGAGGATAAAGGAGGAGTTCCATACAGATGGGACTCCATGGTTGCTTCAGGGGATTAAACTCTATGGTACCAGGAACTCTTGTTTGACCCAGTCTTGGTGCCACCTTAGGAGGGTTTTGAGGATCTCTCATCTGATTGGATCAGATGATATCATCTCATCAATCAAATTTAGATCTGATTGCACAAAGAGTTGTGATTGGTTGGGAATGAAGAGGAGTGCATGGATCATGCATAGTCTATAAATAAGATCCTGCTGCCCAACTCAAAGTGCAACTAAACTTTATAGCCCATGCCCATGAAGGCTGTCTTCTCCTCTCCTCCTCCATGCCAACCCTCTGGTCCTCTCTCTCCTCTCCATGCCCAAGAGGAGTTTGGGATCTTAGGAATAAGGTGCAATCCAAGATAAGAAAAAAGTGACTAGGAAAGCTAGAAGGCCAGCACTGCTGCAAGAGGACAACTGCTGATTCTTCGAAAGGTAGTTTTGAAGATCCTTCCAAGATTCAGATCCATAGATCTGATTTTTGGAGATGTGATAGAGAAGGAAAAAAATCTCCTAGATCTAGTCCAAGTAGATATTGGTAGAGTCCAGGCACTTACATGGCTAGATCCAGAACCTTCCGCTGCTTACAGGATCATCAATGGGTAATAGGATTACCCTGCATCAAGGTAAATTAAATTTAATTTAATTTATCTAGATTTTATTTTAATTTTTAGAATAATAAAAATCAAATCTAAAACATTCTAAATCTAATTTGGATCAAAGAAAAAATTTTTAAAATATATCTCTTGATCCGATCAAATCTGAACGAACCTGATCCGAAAAATCAGAATTTTCCTTCAACTGATATCAGAGCTAGGTTCTAAAGTATTTAGATCTAATTTTAAAATTTATTCTAATTAGAAAACAAATGATTTCAAATGTCACGTGAGATGTGATCAGATCTAAAATCAAAAAAATTAAAAATTAAATGATTTGGATCTAAGATTAGAAAATATGCATGACTAGTTCTAAAATAGAATAGTTCTATAGAATAGTCTTGCATGTTTTCAATTTAATTCTGATTAAATCATATTTTAGATCTATTTATTTACTATTTTTTGATATTATAATTATTATAATAATATCTAAAAAATAGTAAATAAAAATTATTTAATTTTAAACATCATATGAGATATGATTGATGCATGTTTAAACTAGTTGTAGAATAGTTCTACATAGTTATCTAGATTAGAGTTTATTTTGATAAAATCAATTTAAATCTAATTTTTTAGATTATTATGAGATAATTTAGATCTAAAAATATGCATGATTCGATACATGAGATGTATGCAAAATATGCCATGATTAGATCTAATTTGTATATGAGATATATGATATAGATCTAAAACTATTTTGTAGTATTACATGTTTCTGATTAAGGCATTCCTCTTAGCCGTCCGGTCATAAGAATGAAGAAGGATTTAAAGGCCCTCTCCTTTCATCCGATGGGATGTTCTTATGATGTGTAGGGGTGCTGCGCGTTCGTCCTTAATCAAAAATAAAAAAAAAAACTTATTTTCTGTAAAACTCTATATCCTAAAATTCTAAAATTTTATATACATATTTTATTTATGAACCCTCAACTTAATTAAGAATTAAGATTATAAAATATATTAGGTATAAAATTAAAAAATTTTAGATCTAAGACATATTCATAAAATTGGGTTCGAACTTGGATAGCTCAATTAGGTTTAGTGGTTAATCAAACCAAATCAAGAGTTGGTTAAGTGAGATCAAGAGTGCTTAAATTGACCAGCCTAATAGGATTAAGTCTGGCTCAAGATCGAGTCACATGAGTGATCGATCGAGTTAAGACCTAATTAGGCTTAGTGGTTAGAGTCTGGATTGTAGGCTAACCCAATTGATTCTGACTCAACAATTTGGTCTCTAAGGTAAGTTTGGCAGATACGATCGACTGATTTTTAATTGGGAGCTACTTAACTCAAATGCATTCTTATCAAGTTAATGGCATGTTCCTTCCATCGATCTCACTTACCTGGCCATATTTGTCGGCCCAGTCCTGATCTTAGGTGGCTAATAATTCTAGTTGACCTATGCCACTAGGTTAGTCATAATGGTTATGGCTATGTCAAGTCAAGTTTAAAGAGACCTAAATCAAATCTCTCTAAGAAAAGATTAAGTCAAAGATCTTCCATCATTGTAGATGTGCGGACCCTTCCTGAGGTTTGTTGTTCTCGATTGGTCATAGTAGTTCAGTTGCATCGAGAAGATGCAACCATATCTATTAGGCATTGGATACTATGGGCTGGAGGATGGATTGGGCTCAATATTCTGGATACGATGAGAGATCCAATTAGGTATCCAATCTGTACAAATGGTGGGTCTGACATACTAGGATGGCGATCAATATTTCGGACATGTAATTCATAATTATAAGACCAAGTCTGGATGCATATGGGTTATAGAACAAGTTGTCAGAGTGTTCACTCATTAGCTAACCTCATCAATAGTTTTAGGTTGACGGTTGAGCGTTGTGGGACTGCACCCACACTAGAAATCAGGTATCATGGAGACTTTTGCATTCTATAGGAGAGTGTAGGGATCCGAAAGTGGAAAGCTAATTATTTGAAGTAAACTCCTAATAAATTGGTCAAGTCTTAATACAAACTTAACTAAAATTCGACTCTCTAAGGAAAGAAAAATGTTGCCTCCAACCCACTACCCATATCCTGACACCCATGATAACGGGACCATTACTGCGATTGGCCAAAACCTTGAAATTATTTTGGTGTTTCACAAAGTTAACTCATGGATTTGAACAGATCCTCCACTTACCACTGCCGTCGTATCACAGAGGTCTTTGATAAAGTGGTGGAGGTATAAGGTAGTACTTACATGTGGGCTTATGTTTATTAGCTTCATGCCTACATAAAGATATCACGACTAATCACTAAATTGGCTCACCTACAAGAGTATTGCGTGAAAGACGTCATGCCAGCCAAGTATCAGATCACTATGCTGATTTAAGGCTAAATGTGTGGATGGAACAGTCCAGTCTCCAAAAATCAATTTTGATGATGATCAAGGATTGAAAGAGCTTTAAAGCTTCGAGTGAAGTATAGACAGGATCTGCAGGAAATGAATAATCTCATTTTGCTGATGGCATATTGGGCATGTCCATCAATTTGAATACAATGGTAAGAAACTTCAGAATCTCTTGGCAGAGCTTATGATATGCTGAGTACTGATGAGCTTTCTATGAAAGTGGTCTAAAACTCAGTACTTACTATGGAATGACTTCTTTCCAAGAGAGTCTTTTGGAAAGAAGAGAAGTCGTGAAAAAAGTTAAGGAAGGGGGAGTTGGAGAGAAAAAAGAAGGATTAAGAAAGCCGCTGACAAGTAAAGTAATTTTTCATTATAATTTACTTGACGGACCCTAGAAGTTGAATACCCTAATATACTGGCCATTCTGAAGATAAGAGACACAATCCTTTTGGAGGTATGTCATTAATTGTCTAACATAGATTTCTCTGTATCGAGTTGGTGCTGACTACTATTTTAGTGCTTCATTTTATGCATCTCATGCGCGGTCACGGATAGAGGAGGGTTAGGGAATGGTAAGATGATCCTACACGTCGAAATAGAGCAGATTGCTGTGTGGCCGTGGCCTACTCTGTTTGATACTGTTTGCTTAAATTATACCTCAGATTGTTATTATGTGCTGCATGCAATAAGATTTGATTTCTCATTTTCATGTTGGGGCATAAGAAGTCTATGTAATTAGTTTCTTAAGGACCTTGGTAAATCTTATGAAGAAAAAAAATTGCAAGTATTTTCTATTACCGTCACATTATTAAGTTTACAATTATTGTTTATCTCTTTTCTTTAATATCATGCTTATATTATTGATAAGCTATATCTAAGGATCTATAATACTCACAGGAGTTCTTACATAGCTAATATATATCATAGCTACCTTAAGCTAGGCTCATTATAGCGAAAATGCACATAACAAATTAAAAAAAATTGAACTATTGAATTCTTGACTTTCGAGTCTATCCCATTTAGATTGCTTCCTATCATGGCAAATATAGGTTCTTTTGCTCAGGACATGGGAAAGCGTCCATGCATCTCTTGCTCCTAGTTACATATGATGTGTCGGCCCATTTGATGTGCGGCTAGAGATAGACTTGTCTTTTATTAATCTTTACTGATGATTTATCTCGGTGATATGGGATATGTGGTCTTATGAGTATAGCTGAATCCTTTTAAAAATTTAAGAATTCAACTGAGTGAGCCAAATCAAAATAACCTAACATGTACATAAATCGATCTTCT
>QRFJ01006167.1:0-15340 GCA_006176705.1 Cocos nucifera | reverse complement strand
ATGTATTTGCTTTGCTTATGGTTGAGAAAAAGAGTGAGAAAGAGAGACCTATACATCCGAAAATGCATTCCTTGTTAAGAGACTTTGCAGATGTGTTCCCCGAAGAATTGCCATCTGGATTACCTCCAATAAGAGGTATTGAGCACCAAATTGACTTGCTGCCCGGTGCCCCTCTACCGAACAAAGCAGCATATAGATGCAACCCGGAGGAAACAAAGGAGTTGCAAAGACAAGTCAATGAACTTATCGACAAGGGATATGTTCGAGAAAGTATGAGCCCATGTTCTGTTCCGGCTCTACTCGTACCAAAGAAGGATGGAACATTCAGAATGTGTGTCGATAGCCGAGCCATCAACAACATCACTATTAAGTATAGGTATCCTATACCTAGACTTGATGATATGCTTGATGAATTATATGGTTCTACTGTGTTTTCGAAGATAGATTTGCGAAGTGGCTATCACCAGATCCGAATGCGGGAAGGAGATGAGTGGAAAACAGCTTTCAAGACTAAGGGAGGTCTATATGAATGGTTGGTTATGCCATTCGGACTTTCTAATGCTCCAAGTACTTTCATGAGGCTTATGAACGAGGTTCTTCGTTCCTTTATTGGTCGATTTGTTGTTGTATACTTTGACGATATCCTTGTTTATAGTCGAAGCGAAGAGGAGCATATTTCTCATCTGAAACAGGTCTTTAAAGCCTTGAGAGAACAGAAGCTTTATGCCAAAATGGAGAAGTGTGAGTTCTTCTCTTCCAGCATTATATTCCTTGGATATGTGGTTTCGAAAGATGGAATTTCTGTTGATCAATTGAAGGTGGATGCAATGAAAACCTGGCCGGTTCCGAAATCCATTACCGATGTAAGGAGTTTTCATGGCCTTGCTTCTTTCTATCATCGTTTTGTGAAGAACTTCAGTACAATCATGGCCCCTATCACTGAATGCATGAAGAAGGGTTCTTTTGAATGGACAGGAGCTGCTCATGACGCTTTTGAACTCATCAAACAGAAGCTATGTGAGTCCCCCGTTCTTGCCCTTCCTAATTTTGATAAAGTATTTGAAGTTGAATGTGATGCAAGTGGAGTTGGCATTGGAGCTGTTCTTGTTCAAGAACAAAGACCATTGGCATATTTCAGTGAAAAGTTAACTGATTCGAAGAAGAACTACTCAACTTATGATAAGGAGTTCTACGCCATTGTGAGAGCTCTTGATCATTGGAGTCATTATTTGAGGCCTAAACAGTTTGTACTTCATTCTGATCATGAGGCTTTGAAGTTTATTAGTGGCCAACGCAAGCTCAACTCAAGGCATGCCAAATGGGTAGAATTTCTTCAATCCTTTTCTTTCGTTTCGAAGTATAAACCTGGCCATACTAATGTTGTTGCGGATGCTTTATCAAGAAGATACTGTATGCTTGCTGTTCTTGATTCTAGAATTCTTGGTTTTCAATCCATGAAAGAACTATATTCTGAAGACCCGGAGTTCTCTACTATTATCGATAGTTGCAAACATGGAATTCAAGGTACATATTCTCTCCAAAATGGCTTCCTTTTCAAGGGAAATCGATTATGTGTGCCGAAGAGTTCATTTAGAGAATTGTTGATCCGAGAAGCACATGGTGGAGGTTTGGCTGGTCACTTCGGCGTGAACAAAACTCTTGAAATCCTTCAAGAGCACTTTTATTGGCCAAAGATGAGTGGAGAGGTACATGCTATCATCTTGAGGTGTGCAACTTGTCAAAGAGCAAAGAGTCATTTCCATCAAGGGCTGTATACTCCCCTCCCAGTACCATTACAGCCTTGGGAAGATGTGAGCATAGATTTTATTGTGGCTCTTCCAAGAACTCAGAGGGGAAAAGATGCCATTATGGTGGTCGTTGATCGGTTTTCTAAAATGGCTCATTTTATTCCATGTCACAAGACGGATGATGCATCTCATGTGGCTGATCTTTATTTCAAGGAGATCATTCGCCTTCATGGAGTACCAAAGACCATTGTATCTGATCGTGATTCTAAGTTTTTAAGTTATTTCTGGAAGACCTTATGGAGAATGCTTGGAACCAGACTTCTATTCAGCACCACTTGTCATCCTCAAACCGATGGCCAAACAGGAAGTAACCAATCGCACTCTCACTACGTTACTTCGAGGAATGGTTAGTAAATCTCTAAAAGATTGGGATTTGAAGCTTGCACATGCTGAGTTCGCTTATAATCGATCACCGAGTTATACTACTGGTCGATCACCCTTCGAAGTTGTGTATGGAATCAATCCGCTCACACCGATTGATTTAATTCCTATTCCATCCAATTCACAAGTGAACTTTGATGGCAAAGAGAGAGCTGAATCAATGAAAAAACTCCATGAGCAGATTCGAAGCAAGATCGAGAAGGCTAAAGAACCTGCCATTTTTGGTCACCTGCCATTTCTTGTTCTTTGACTTTGGTCAAAAGTCTACCTTTGACTGGTCAAATGTTGACCATTGACACTTTGACTTTTGACCACATGTCATGCACCTATTGGAGAGCTGGTGGGGGCTTGTCCCCCTGCCAGAACCTGGCAAGGAGGAGGGCGCACGCCACCCTAGGCGTGTGCCCAAGTTGGAGGCGCCTAGGAGTCCTTGTTGGACAAGGACTCCATCTCCTTTTTGGATTCCAATTAGAGTTCTCCTAAGAACCAACTTTGACTGGTCTTAGGCACCCTCTAAGGAGGAATCCAGGGGACTCTATTCCCACCAATCAGATTTAGATCTGATTTCACAAAGAGTTGTGATTGGTTGGGAAGAAGAGAAGTTGGATCACAGACAGTCTATAAATAAGACCCTGCGCCCAACTCAAATTAAGTGATTGAGAAACCCCATGCCCCAAGGCTGCCTCTCCCCTCTTCCTCCATGCCAAACCACCTTCTCCCTCTCCTCTCCACGTCCAAAAGGAGTTTTGGATTTTTGGTTGGTGCGATCCAGATCAAAGAAAGGCGACTGAAAGCTAGAAGGCTGCGCTGCTGCAAAGGACGACTGCTGATCTTCAAAAGGAGTTTTGAAGATCCTCCAGATCAGATCCAGATCTAATTTTTGGAGACATGATAGAGAAGAAGAGGATCTCCAGATCCAGCCTGAGTGGATACCGGTAGAGGCCAGGCACTTGCGTGGCTAGATCCAGAACCTTCCGCTGCATACAGGATCATCAACGGGTAATAGGATTACCCAAATCAAGGTAAATTAAATTTGATTTAATTTATCTTATTTTATTTTATTTATTAAAATAATAAGAATTAGATCTAAAATATCTCAGATCTGATTAGATCAAAGAAAAAAAATTTTTGAAATATATCTCTTGATCTGATCAGATCTGAACGAACCTGGACCGAAAAATCAGGATTTTCCTTCAACTGGTATCAGAGCCAAGGTTCTAAAAGTATTTAGATCTAATTTTAAATTTATTTTAATTAGAAAAATAAATGATTTTAGATGTCACATGAGATGTGATCAGATCTAAAATCAGAAAAAATTAAAATTAAATGATTTGGATCTAAGATTAGAAAATATGCATGACTAGTTCTAAAATAGAATAGTTCTATAGAATAGTCTTGCATGTTTTTGATTTAATCTGATTAAATCATATTTTAGATCTTTTTATTTACTATTTTTTGATATTATAAGTGTTATAATAACATCTAAAAAATAGCAAATAAAAATTATTTAATTTTAAATATCATATGAGATATGATTGATGCATGTCTAGACTAGTTGTAGAATAGTTCTACATAATTGTCTAGATTAGAATTTATTTTGATTAGATCAATTTAAATCTAATTTTTTAGATTATTATGAGATAATTTAGATCTGAAAACTATGCATGATTCGATACATGAGATGTATGCAAAATATGCCATATTTAGATCTAATTTGTATATGAGATATATGATATAGATCTAAAACTATTTTGTAGTATTGCATGTTCCTGATTAAGGCGTTCCTCTTGGCCGTCCGGTCATAAGAACGAAGAAGGGTTTAAAGGCCCTCTCTTCCCATTCGATGGGGTGTTCTTATGATGTGTAGGGGTGCTGCGTGTTCGTCCTTAATCAGAAACCCAAAACTTACTTTCTGCAAAACCCTAGATCCTGAAACCCTAGGATTTATTGTGCATATTTTGTTTATGAACCCTACTTAATTAAAAATTAAGATTATGGAATATCAATTAGGTCTAAAATTAAGAATTTTAGATCTAAGACATGTTCATAATACTGGGTTCGGGCTTGGGTAGCTCAATTAGGTCTAAGCGGTTGATCAAACCGAATCAAGAGTTGGTTAGATGGGATCAACAATGCTTAAATTGACCAGCCTAATAGGATTAAGTCTGGGTCAAGATCGAGTCACGATCAAGCAAGACCTAATTAGGCTCAGAGGTTAGAGTCTGGATTGTAGGCTAACCCAATTGGTTCTGGCTCAACAATTTGGTGTCTAAGGTAAGTTTGGCACATACGACCGACTGGTTTTTAATTGGAAGCTACTCGACCTGAATGCATTCTTGTACGAGTTAATGGCATATTCCTTCCACCGGTCTCACTTACCTGGCCATATCTGTTGACACAGTTCTGATCTGAGGTGGTCAATAATCCGAGCTAACCCATGCCACTAGGTTAGTCATAATTGTTATGACTATGACAAGTCTAGTTTAATGAGACCTGAATCAATTCTCCCTAAGAAAAGATTAAGTCTGAGGTCTTCCACCATTGTAGATGTGCGGGCCCTTCCCGGGGTTGATTGTTCTCGGCTGGATACAGTGGCTCAGTTGCACCGGAAAGATGCAACCATGTCTATTAGGCATTGGATGCTATGGGCTGGAGGATGAGTTGGGCTCAATATTTTGGATACGGTGAGAGACTCAATTAGGAACCCAGTCTATGCAAATGGTGGGTCTGACTTAACTAAGGAGTGGATCAATATTCTGGATACGGTGAGATTCATGAATTAGAGACCAAGTTTGGGTGCACCATGATTAGAGAATCATTGAACAAGAGTTGTTCACTCATTGGCTAACCCATCACCAATAACTGTTAGGTGAGGTGATGAGTCAGTTGGTGAGACCGCACCACCCACTAGAAATCATTAATCATGGAGATTTTTGCATCTCTACAGAGGGAGTGTAGGGATCCGAGAAAATAGTGGGAGCTAATTTGTTTAAAAATAAAATCCCTAAATAAATTGGTCAAGTCATAATTACAGTATCTAACTAGAATCTTTGACTCTCTACAGAAAAATGTCTGCGTCCAACCCATTGGCACGTATCCTGGACACACATAGACTGACTGGACCCAATTATAAAGATTGGCTCAGGAACTACAAAATTAGTTTTGGGTTCCGAGAAGTTAACCCATGTACTTGGACCAGGACCCTCCCACCTTACCAGCCCGTCCATCCATTGAACAGAGAGCGTCTCTGAAAAATGGATAGACGAAGATAATAAGGCCAGATATTACATGTTGGGCTCGATGTCTGATGAGCTCCAGCGCCAACATGAAGATATCGGGACTGCTCGCCAAATGTTGGCTCACCTGCAGGAGATGTTTGGTGAACAGAGTCGCGCAGCCAAATATCAAGTCACGAAATGACTTTTTAAGGCTAAGATGCGTGATGGGCAGTCAGTCCAAGATCACTGTCTGACAATGATCAAGGACATGGAAGAGCTTGAGAAGCTCGGTGTGAAGTTAGACTTGGACCTGCAGAACGATATTATTCTGCAATCCTTGACTGATGCATATGGGCAATTCATCATGAATTACCACATGCATAAACTTCAAAATTCCTTGGCCGAATTAATGAATATGCTGGTTACCGCTGAGCTTTCTATGAAAGGTTCTAAAGGCTCAGTTCTTGCTATGGAATGGACTTCTTCCAAAAGAAAGTCTTATGGAAAGAAAAAGAAGTCTGCGAAAAAGCAGAAGGTGGAAGGAACAAAGAAGAAGAAGGCAGAGCCGAAGAAAAGGCCGATGTCAAAGGAAAGTGTTTCCATTGCAACAGCGACGGCCATTGGAAGCGGAACTGCCCTACTTACCTGGCCACCCTGAAGAACAAGAAGGAAGGTCCTTCTGGAGGTATGCTCGTTATTGAGTCTAACCTTACGGTTTCTTCTGCATCCAGTTGGGTGCTTGACTCTGGTTCTAGTGCTCATCTGTGCACTTCCATGCAGGGTCTTGAGGATAGCAGGAGGCTGAGGGATGGAGACATGATCCTACGCATCGGTAATGGAGCAAGAGTTGCTGCAGTAGCCGTGGGAACATACCCTCTTCGATTACCATCTGGTTTAGACTTAGTTTTGAAAGACTGTTATTATGTGCCTGCAGCTAGCAGGAATTTGATTTCTGTTTCATGCTTAGCACTAAGAAGGCTATGTGATTACCTTCTTTAAGGACCATTGTAACATTCTTTATGAAAGAAATAAAATTGCAAATGGTTTCCTTATTAATGGTCTTTATCAGCTACATATTGATGTACCTGTTCTAACTATCGAGCAAAACGTGAATGCCAAACGACCTAGGGATAGTCCAAATGATAGATATCTATGGCACCTGAGATTAGGTCATATAGCAGAAGATAGGATCAACAAATTGGAGAAAAATGGGCTATTGAGTCCATTGACTTCCGAGTCATATCCAACTTGTGAATCTTGTCTTCAAGGCAAAATGACTAAACTCCCTTTTGTTGGACATGGGGAGAGGGCCACAGATCTCCTTGCCCTAGTACATACTGATGTGTGCGGCCCATTTGATGTGCCGGCTAGAGGCAATTTTGTCTACTTCATTACCTTTACCGATGATCTGTCTAGGTATGGGTATGTGTATCTTATGAGACACAAGTCTGAAGCTTTTGAAAAGTTCAAAGAATTCAGACATGAAGTAGAAAAACAAACTGAAAAACCCATTAAGGTTCTTCGATCAGATCGAGGAGGTGAATACCTTAGCCGGGAAATTCCTAGACTATCTCAAGGAAAAATGGCATAGTCTCTCAATGGACTCCACCAGGAACACCTCAACTCAACGGGGTTTCAGAATGGAGAAATCGGACTCTATTGGATATGGTTCGATCCATGATGAGCTTCACAGACCTCCCTGATTTTCTTTGGGGACACTCATTGTTAACTTCAATTTATCTACTGAATAGGGTTCCCTCTAAAACCGTTCCTACCACACCGTATGAGATATGGCACGGTAAGAAACCAAGTCTGAGTCATCTCAGAATTTGGGGTTGTCCGGCTCATGTCAAAAGACAACAAGCGGACAAGTTAGAGTTTAGGTCCTTTAGAGCTCGATTCATAGGATATCCTAAAGAGTCATTAGGATACTATTTCTACATTCCAGAAGACCACAATGTGATTGTGAGTCGACATGCCATCTTTCTTGAAAAATAGTTTATTCAAGATAGCGGCATTGGAAAGCAGATTAAGCTTGATGAGAAAGTCTCACAAGTACAACGAGCTAAGGACCAATTGGAACCAAATCAGGTTGAGCCAATAAGAACACTACCTCCTCCACCTCGTAGATCGGAAAAGAGTTTTCCGTCCCCCTGAGAAGATACTTAGGTATTATTTCAGAGGAAGTAGAGAAAATGTTCCTCATAGGTAATGGTGCTCATGGTGATGATCCCAAAACCTACAACGAGGCGATATCAGATATCGACTCCGAGAAATGGCTAGAGGCAATGCAGTCAGAAATTGACTCGATGCACTCAAACCAAGTCTGGACCTTGGTAGATCCACCAGAAGGTATAGTACCTATTGGGTGTAAATGGATCTTCAAGAGAAAGATTGGTGCAGATGGAAATGTGGAGACATTCAAGGCTAGACTAGTGGCAAAAGGTTATAGTCAACGCGAAGGCATTGACTATCAGGATACCTTTTCCCCAGTGGCTATGCTAAAATCCATCCGCACATTGCTTGCCGTTGCAGCCTATTTCGATTATGAAATATGGCAAATGGACGTGAAAACGGCATTCTTAAATGGATATCTTGAGGAAGATATCTATATGGAACAGCCGCTAGGTTTCACATCCAGTGATACTGATCACAAGGTTTGCAAGCTGCAAAGGTCCATATATGGACTTAAGCAAGCATCTCGGAGCTGGAACACTCGTTTCAATGATGTGATCAAAAAGTTTGGTTTCATCAAAAATGAAGAGGAACCATGTGTTTTCAAAAAGGTCAGTGGGAGCGCTGTTGTCTTCCTCGTATTGTACGTGGATGACATCCTCCTTATTGGGAATGATATTCCCATGATTGACAACAGTCAAATTATGGTTGTCCAAGGAATTCTCCATGAAAGACCTAGGCGAAGCATCCTTTATTCTAGGAATTAAGGTCTATAGGGATAGACCGAATAGGATGCTAGGACTTTCACAGAAGATGTACATAGAGAAAGTACTAAAGAGGTTTAGTATGGAAAACTCTAAGAGGGGATTAATACCCTTCAGACATGGTATTCATCTTTCCAAGAAGATGTGCCCTAGCACACCTGAGGAAATAGAACGCATGAGCAAGATCCCTTATGCTTCTGCAATAGGGAGCCTCATGTATGCCATGCTATGTACACGACCTGATATAGCCCATGCTGTGAGTGTCACAAGCAGATATCAGTCAAATCCAGGTGAAGAACACTGGACTTCTGTGAAATGTATCCTTAAGTACTTGAGAAGAACTAAGGATATGATGTTGGTCTTTGGTAATGGAGAACTCCAAGTCCAGGGATACACAGACTCGGATTTCATGTCCGATATAGATGATCGAAAGTCGACATCTGGGAGTCTGTTTGTGTGCAATGGTGGTGCTGTCAGCTGGAAGAGTTCCAAGCAAACTGGTGATAGCAGATTCCACCATGGAAGCAGAATATATCGCTGCATCAGAGGCTGCGAAGGAAGCATTCTGGTACAAGAAGTTTGCTGCAGAAATCAGGAGTAATGCCATCAGATGCCATTCCTCTATACTGCGACAACAATGGCGCCATAGCCCTTGCTAAGGAGCCGAGGTCTCACCAGAAATCCAAGCACATTGAGCGGCGATACCACCTCATCCGCGATTACCTCGAGAAGGGTTACGTCGAGGTCAAGAGAGTCAACTCCACAGATAATGTGGCAGACCCACTTACAAAGCCGTTGGGCCAGCAGAAGATCGAAGCCCACCTTGAGAAGATGGGACTTAGACTTGTAGCCAATTGGCTTTAGGACAAGTGGGAGATTGTTAGATATATGTGCCCTAGAAGCCAGAATTGGCTGACACTTGTAATACACTTCTAGGGGCAAAATTATAATTTTGACTATAATCAATAAAATGGGTTATTTTCTATCACATATGTGTATTTAGTGTCTGTGATACATCCTTTGAGTTAATGGTAATGATAATTCATATTTTCAAGAGTTGAAAATTTAAGACATGAATAATCATTATTAACTCATAAAATGCTCCCGACCATAGGATCATCACGAGGATGGTGATTGATCCGGAAGGTTGGTGTACAATCGCTTCTCTTTAGTAGATGAGTCTTGAGTCTACGGTGTGGAGACACCGGAGCGAGAGTACAGGTACTCGTTAGAGAACGAGGGCACTGAGCGTGACCACCTCGAGTAGTCATTAGGGAAGTCTACCTTCTCGTCAATGACTGACTCGATGCTGCAGTAGTGTGTCTGGTTCTTTGACCTGAGGTGCATCGGCAGTTCACCTTGAGGGTGTTATAGTTTGACTACACCATTACTCGGTCTCCTAGCCATATGGAAATCCCTGAGGTGTATGTTGGCTATAGCATGTTCATTGTAGGAACTGGATTGCATCAAGATGGAATCTATCTACCTCGGTGGTAGAGGAGCAGCCCTATGATGATCATGAGAATCAAGTCCAGAAGTCCATGGCCATGGCAGAGTGAAATAATAGAAAGAGTTTCTATTTAGATTTTCACATCGGACTCGAATCGAATGATTACATCATATGACAGAGACTAGGGTTTGACGAGTTTACCTTAACCCTAATCTGATCGGGGCTCAAGATAGAAGAACTTAATCACACAGGTAGCTGCACCAAGAGGTTCGCATTCAGCTCTGATGGGTTGCCACCATATACTGCTAGGTGTCACTGGTGGATTTTGGGAGCAATTAGAATGATTTAGATGATCGATCATTCTAGCTGTTCGAATCAGAAGAGTTCTGATCCATCGAAAGGAGTTTCGATGATGTCGATGATAGAGATCATGACATATCCCATTACCATACAGAACTGAACCTAACTGGGTCACACAAACAAGGGTTTGAATCTGGTGATCATCAATTGAACTGATCTAGTTCAATTGATCTGAATGAGATTCAATTAGGTTCAAGGAAATCGTGCTAGCACTCGATTGAACCTAACGTTCTTCTTTTACTATCATAAATAAGTTGTCCTGACTGAGCCAAAGGAGTTTGTGCTCAATCAGAGGCCTTCATATGGTCTGACTGGAGGTTGTCCAAGTCAGAAAAGGTTGTCTTATTTTGTAAGACATTACCTGCCATTTTTGGTCACCTGCCATTTCTTGTTCTTTGACTTTGGTCAAAAGTCTACCTTTGACTGGTCAAATGTTGACCATTGACACTTTGACTTTTGACCACATGTCATGCACCTATTGGAGAGCTGGTGGGGGCTTGTCCCCCTGCCAGAACCTGGCAAGGAGGAGGGCGCACGCCACCCTAGGCGTGTGCCCAAGTTGGAGGCGCCTAGGAGTCCTTGTTGGACAAGGACTCCATCTCCTTTTTGGATTCCAATTAGAGTTCTCCTAAGAATCCAACTTTGACTGGTCTTAGGCACCCTCTAAGGAGGAATCCAGGGGACTCTATTCCCACCAATCAGATTTAGATCTGATTTCACAAAGAGTTGTGATTGGTTGGGAAGAAGAGAAGTTGGATCACAGACAGTCTATAAATAAGACCCTGCGCCCAACTCAGATTAAGTTTGAGAAACCCCATGCCCCAAGGCTGCCTCTCCCTTCTTCCTCCATGCCAAACTCACCTTCTCCCTCTCCTCTCCATGTCCAAAAGGAGTTTTGGATTTTTGGTTGGTGCGATTCAGATCAAAGAAAGGCGATTGAAAGCTAGAAGGCTGCACTGCTGCAAAGGACGACTGCTGATCTTCAAAAGGAGTTTTGAAGATCCTCCAGATCAGATCCAGATCTAATTTTTGGAGGCGTGATAGAGAAGAAGAGGATCTCCAGATCCAGTCCAAGTGGATACCGGTAGAGGCCAGGCGCTTGCGTGGCTAGATCCAGAACCTTCCGCTGCAAATAGGATCATCAACGGGTAATAGGATTACCCAAATCAGGTAAATTAAATTTGATTTAATTTATCCTTATTTTATTTTATTTATTAAAATAATAAGAATCAGATCTGAAATATTTTAGATCTGATACAGATCAAAGAGAAAAATTTTTGAAATATATCTCTTGATCTGATCAGATCTGAACGAACCTGGATCGAAAAATCAGGATTTTCCTTCACACCATTCTCGTGATGATCCTTTGGTTGGGAGCATTTTATGAGTTAATAATGATTATTCATGTCTTAAATTTTCAACTCTTTAAAATACGAATTATCATTACCATTAACTCAAAGGATGTATCACAGACACTAAATACACATATATGATAAAAAATAACCCATTTTATTGATTATAGTAAAAATTATAATTTTTTCCCTAGAAGTGTATTACAAGTGTCAGCCCCAATTTTGGCTTTTAGGGCACATATATCTAACAATCTCCTAGTTGTCCTACAGTCAATTGGCTACAAGTCTAGGCCGCATTGTCTGCGGAGTTGACTCTCTTGACCTCGACGTAATCCTTCTCAAGGTAATCACGGATGAGGCAGTATCGCCGCTCAATATGCTTGAACTTCTGGTGAGACCTCGGCTCCTTAGCAAGGGCTATGGTGCCATTGTTGTCGCAGTACAGAGGAATGGCATCTGATGGCATTACTCCGATTTGTGCTGCAAACTTCTTATACCTGAATGCTTCCCTCGTAGCCTCTGATGCAGTGATATATTCTGCTTCCATGGTGGAATCTACCGTCATGGTTTGCTTGGAACTCTTCCAGCTGACAGCACCACCATTGCACAGAAACAGACTCCTAGATGTCGACTTTCGATCATCTATATCAGACATGAAATCCGAGTCTGTGTATCCCTGGACATGGAGTTTTTCGTTACCAAATCCCAACATCATATCCTTAGTTCTTCTCAAGTACTTCAGGATACATTTCACAGAAGTCCAGTATTCTTCACCTGGATTTGACTGATATCTACTTGTGACACTCACAACATGGGCTATATCAAGTCGTATACATAGCATGGTATACATGAGGCTCCTTATTGCAGAAGCATAAGGAATCTTGCTCATGCATTGTATTTTCTCAGGTGTGCTAGGGCACATCTTCTTGGAAAGATGAATACCATGTCTGAAGGGTATTAATCCCCTCTTAGAGTTTTCCATACTAAACCTCTTTAGTACTTCCTCTATGTACATTTTCTGTGAAAGCCCTAGCATCCTATTCGGTCTATCTCTATAGACCTTAATTCCTAGAATAAAGGATGCTTCATCTAGGACTTTCATGGAGAATTCCTTGGACAACCATAATTTGACTGTCGTCATCATGAGAATATCATTCCCAATAAGGAGGATGTCATCCACGTACAATACGAGAAAGACAACAGCGCTCTCACTGACCTTTTTGAAGACACATGGTTTCTCTTTGTTTTTGATGAAACCAAACATTTTGATCACATCATTAAAATGAGTGTTCCAGCTCCGAGATGCTTGCTTAAGTCCATATATGGACCTTTACAGCTTGCAAACCTTGTGATCAGTATCACTATGTGAAACCTAGCGGCTGCTTCATATTGATATCTTCCTCAAGATATCCATTTAAGAACGCCATTTTCATGTCCATTTGCCATATTTCATAATCGAAATAGGCTACAACGGCAAGCAATGTGCGGATGGATTTTAGCATAGCCACTGGGAAAAAGATATCCTGATAGTCAATGTCTTCGTGTTGATTATAACCTTTTGCCACTAGTCTAGCTTTGAATGTCTCCACATTTTCATCTGCACCAATCTTTCTCTTGAAGATCCATTTACACCCAATAGGTACTATACCTTTCGGTGGATCTACCAAGGTACAAACTTGGTTTGAGTGCATCGAGTCAATTTCTAACTGCATTGCCTCTAGCCAATTCTCAGAGTAGATATCTAATATTGTCTCATTATAGGTTTTGGGATCATCACCATTAGCACCATTACCTACGAGGAATATTTTCTCTACTTCCTCTGAAATAATACCTAACTATGTTTCAGGGGGTTAGGAAACTCTTTTCGATCTACGAGGTGGAGGAGGTAGTGTTCTTATTGGCTCAATCTGATTTGGTTCCAATTGGTCCTTAGCTCGTTATACTTATGAGACTTTCTCATCAAGCTTAATCTGCTTTCCAATGCTGCTATCTTGAATAAACTATTTTTCAAGAAAGATGGCATGTCGACTCACAATCACATTGTGGTCTTCTGGAATGTAGAAATAGTATCCTAATGACTCTTTAGGATATCCTATGAATCGAGCTCTGAAGGACCTAAACTCTAACTTGTTCGCTTGTTGTCTTTTGATATGAGCCGGACAACCCCAAATTCTGAGATGACTCAGACTTGGTTTCTTACCATGCCATATCTCATACGGTGTGGTGGAAACGGTCTTTAGAGGGAACCCTATTCAGTAGATAAATTGAAGTTAACAATGAGTGTCTCCCAAAGAAAATTAGGAAGATCTTGTGAAGCTCATCATGGATCGGACCATATCCAATAGAGTTCGATTTCTCCATTCTGAAACTCCATTGAGTTGAGGTGTTCCTGATGGAGTCCATTGAGAGACTATGCCATTTTTCTTGAGATAGTCTAGGAATTCCTGGCTAAGGTATTCACCTCCTCGATCTGATCGAAGAACCTTAATAGATTTTCCCATTTGTTTTTCTACTTCATGTCTGAATTCTTTGAACTTTTCAAAAGCTTCAGACTTGTGTCTCATAAGATACACATACCCATACCTAGACAGATCATCGGTAAAGGTAATGAAGTAGATAAAATTGCCTCTAGTCGGCACATCAAATGGGCTGCACACATCAGTATGTACTAGGGCAAGGAGGTCTGTGGCCCTTTCCCCATGTCCTATAAAAGGGAGTTTGGTTATTTTGCCTTGAAGACAAGATTCACAAGTTGGATATGACTCAGAAGTCAATGGACTCAATAGCCCATTTTTCTCCAATTTGTTGATCCTATCTTCTGCCATATGACCTAATCTCAGATGCCATAGATACCTATCGTTTGGACTATCCCTAGGTCATTTGGCATTCACGTTTTGCTCGATAGTTAGAATAGGTACATCAATATGTAGCTGATAAAGACCGTTAATAATGAAACCATTTGCAATTTTATTTCTTTGATAAAAATGTTACAATGGTCCTTAAAGAAGGTAATCACATAGCCTCTAGTGCTGAGCACGAAACAAAAATCAAATTCCTTCTAGCTGCAGGCACATAATAACAGTCTTTCAAAACTATGTCTAACCAGATGGTAATCGAAGAGGGTATGTTTCCACCGCCACTGCAGCAACTCTTGCTCCATTACCGATGCGTAGGATCATGTCTCCATCCCTCAGCCTCCTGCTATCCTCAAGACCCTGCATGGAGGTGCACAGATGAGCACTAGAACCAGAGTCAAGCACCCAACTAGATGTAGAAGAAACCATAAGGTTAGACTCAATAACGAGCATACCTCTAGAAGGACCTTCCTTCTTGTTCTTCAGGGTGGCCAGGTAAGTAGGGCAGTTTCGCTTCCAGTGGCCGTTGCTGTTGCAATGGAAACACTTTCCTTTGACATCGGCCTTCTTCTTTGGCTCTGCCTTCTTCTTTCCTCCTTCCACCTTTTGCTTTTTTATAGACTTCTTTTTCTTTCCATAAGACTTTCATTTGGAAGAAGTTCGTTTCATAGCAAGAACTGAGCCTTTAGAATCTTTCATAGAAAGCTCAGCGGTGGCCAACATGTTCATTAATTCGACCAAGGAATTTTGATGTTTATGCATGTGGTGATTCATGATGAATTGTTCATATGCATCAGTCAAGGATTGCAGAATAATATCGTTCTGCAGATCTAAGTCTAACTTCACACCGAGCTTCTCAAGCTCTTCCATGTCCTTGATCATCATTAGACAGTGATCTTGGACTGACTGCCCATCATGCATCTTAGCCTTAAAAAGTTATTTCGTGACTTGATACTTGGCTACGCAACTCTGTTCAC